>JAWPHD010005923.1:0-153628 GCA_037043455.1 Cyrtodaria siliqua | reverse complement strand
TAGTCCCTTATCCGAGTCAGTGGGAGGTAGTCAGTGGGATCGCCGTAATCTAGTCCCTTGGCCGAGACAGTGGGAGGTAGACACTGGGATCGCCGTATTCTAGTCCCTTGGCAGAGTCAGTGAGAGGTAGACAGTGGCATCGCCGTAATCTAGTCCCTTGGCCGAGTCAGTGGGAGGTAGACAGTGGGATCTCCGTAATCTAGTCCCTTGGCCGAGACAGTGGGAGGTAGACAGTGGGATCGCCGTATTCTAGTCCCTTGGCCGAGTCAGTGAGAAGGAGACAGTGGCATCGCCGTAATCTAGTCCCTTGGCCGAGTCAGTGGGAGGTAGATAGTGGGATCGCCGTAATCTAGTCCCTTGGCCGAGACAGTGGGAGGTAGACAGTGGGATCGCCGTATTCTAGTCCCTTGGCCGAGTCGTTGGGGATTGTTACGCCTTTAGTTATGTATATAATGTGGACAAACAACACCATTATAATCGGCTTAAATGGTGTGCAAAACTGCTTTTACATCTGCTTTTTAAAAATATTTAATTCAACATACACATAATTAGCTCAACATATGAGCATAGTCTTGTAAAGTCGAGAACTTAATAAAAACACATTCATATAAGTTGGACCAGGTAGCCCTTGTACTGATATATATATTACAAAGATCAAAAATAATTGTTGGTGTTTCCAAAGTCCACGGTGGAATTTGTGTTACTTTGTACGTAGCAATCAAATTTAAATCGATTTCAGTGTCTCTTAATTTTGGTTTAATATGAATACCAGATGGTCGAATGGCCTTCGGTTTTCGATCAAAAAGAGGTACATAAGTAAGATTAAAAACATTATCGAAAATTGGGTTTGAAGGGTTAGATTTTAATGTAATGGCATACTGAAGGGCTCATTTGTCCCGTCTATGAGACAGTGAAGGTTCATTAGCTTCAACATATACGCTCGTAGACTTTCGTCTGGTGATGTACGAAAGGCACCTAAGGCGAGTCGTAATCCTTGATTATGTATAGGATCGAGCATCTGCAAGTATGACTTGCGAGTCGATCCATATACTATTGAGCCGTAGTCCAGCTTGAATCTGATAAGAGTTTTATAAAGTTGTAAAAGTACTTTACGATCTGCTCCCCAATTAGTGTTTGCAACAACTTTAAGTAAATTAAGAGCTGAAAGGCACTTGGCCTTCAAGTATTTAAGGTGTGTTATAAACGTTAGTTTTTGATCGAAAATAATACCAAGGAATTTTGTTTCATCCACTACTGGTATTGGTGACCCATCCAGTGTTAGATGAAGGTCTTCATGATGTTTATGTAGTTGATAAAAGTGCATACAATTAGTTTTAGATTTAGAAAATTTAAAACCATATTCATCCGAATAGGTCTGAAGTTTATTCTGACATTGTTGAAGTTGTCTCTAAATAGTGTTCATGTTTTTTGCATGAAAACATATAACAAAGTCGTCAACATATAGAGAGCAATCCACACCAGGATTGATGCATTTAACTATACCGTTAAGAAATTCTCTATACAAATTGGTAATCGGCCTCTAAGACCAAGGTCATAAAGATCATTCATGATACCGTACTTATATGCAGTATCATAAGCTTTCTCCAAGTCAAAAAGATACAGCGACTAGATGTTCTTTCTATACGAAAGCTTCCCTAATAGATGATTCAAATCGAATGAGATTGTCTGTTGTGCCTCGTTGGCGCCGGAATCAACTTTGATACTTTGTTATCAGCTTGTTGGATTCCAGGTACCAAACGAGTCTCTCATTAATCATTCGTTCCATGGTTTTACATATACAACTCGTTAAAGCAATAGGGCGATAATTTATTGGGTCCGTATGATCCTTTCCAGGTTTGGGGACTGGAATAACGATTGCTTCCCGCCAAGAATCGGGGAAGTTTCCGGTCACCCACACCTTATTAAATATATCAAGAAGTGTAGAGAGACAGGTTTCAGGTAAATGTTCTAATAATTGATAATGGATATCATCAGGACCGGCTGATGTATCATGAGACTTTATAAGTGATTCTCGAGGCTGTTTGAGAGTATGTTTCCAAATGTTAAGACTTGAAATTCAGCTTCTTCTGTTCTTTTAGTTTCTTATTTTTTAAAAAATTTGGTTGACAATTTTTAGAAGAAGAGTTTTTAGAAAATGTTTCTGCCAACGTGTTTGTAATATCTTTGACAGATGTAATATCATCAGTATCAGTTTTAAGATGATTTACACAACTAGAATTACCTTTACCGTTTATTTTCCAGACCATGTCCCACGTCTTCGTAAGAGACGAGCGAGAGTGTAGCCTAGAGACATAAGACCTCCAGGATTTCCTCTTGCTATCCTTAATAGTACGACGGGCTTTTGCACGAAAAACTCTAAAAGTATCTAATTATTTTGAGTTGGCCACAAATTAAAAGCATTCAATGCAGCTTTACGATCGCTGACTGCCTTTTTGCAGTCATCATCATACCATGGTTTATGTGGGCGTTTTGGATTTGCAAAGGTTTTTGGAATAGTTTGATCAGCTATATCATGAAGGGTTTTGGTAAAAATAAAAGTTGCGTCTACGACATCCTCGAAAACGGAAGGCTTTAATTGTTCCTCACAAAGAGATTGAAACGTATCCCAATCAGCTTTGCGAAGTTTCCATCGTTGCATTTTTCGAGAAATAGAGGGCCGATATTTTCAAAACATAAGGGAAAGTGGTCACTTCCACATAGGTCGTCACCAACACTCCACGACAAAATCCATTAAGAGCGTTGGATCGCATATTGTTAAATCAATGGAAGAATGAGAGCCTGTAGCTGAATGTAAATAAGTATATGATTTGTTATCATTAAAAAGACATAAATTATTTGTGGCTAAGAAATCCTCAACTTTCTTGCCTTTATCGTTGATATCCTTACAACCCCAAATGTAGTTGTGTGCATTAAAATCACCCAAAAGTATAAAGGGCGATGGTAATTGTGCAACTAGGTGATTGAGATCTTTATGGTCTAATGAATAACTGGGCGGTAAAAATAAGGAGCATATTGTTATAACTCTGTGCATCGTAACACTGACCGCAACAGATTGCAAACAAGTTTTCAACGCAACATTTTTGTGAGGAATGTTTCGATTCACGATTCACAAGAATCGAAACTCCTTCAGAAGCTTTATCACCTGTATCACAAATACAGTTATACAACGAATAGTTTTTAAAAGATATATGATGACTAGTCTTCAAGAAAGTTTCTTGAAGACAAAATGCAACAGGGTTGTGTTTCTTATTCAAAAAAAATTCGCTAGAGAAAATACTATATTTTTGGCATTTATTAATATTAAAGCGTGTTTTACTAACGGCAGTTTAGACAATTATACTATGTAGACTTGCTATGAAGTTTGTGAAGCACTCATCTTCCTATTAGATACTATTTTCGTCAGGTATGGAACCACCGTTTATAGACAAATTGTTGGTATCCCTATGGGAACGAACTGTGCACCACTTGTAGCAGATTTGTCTTTATTTTGATATGAAAGAGATTCCATGTTGAGTATTTCACCAGATACACAGGTATATGTTATTGAAGCCTTTAATGACTCCTCTCGGTATCTGGATGACATATTGAACATTGACAACCCTTTCTTTCCAACTATGGTTAGTAATAGTTTTCCTAAAGAACTTCACCTAAACAAAGCTAATATATCTGATAATGACGCTTCTTTTCTTGATTTAGATCTCTAGACTGAAAATTATGAAATAATTAGCAAAATCTATGACAAGAGAGATGATTTTAAATTTGACATTGTTAATTATCACCACTTGGATGGGGACGTTCTCCGAGCAAATTATTATGGGGTGTATGTGTCTCAAATTATTCTTTTTTCGAGAGCTTGTACTCGAGTTGAGGACTTTAATATTCGTAATCTTTGTATAACTAAAAAGCTACTCAATCAGGGTTACCGTTACCATAAACTTCGTAAAACATTGGCAACATTTTATAATCGTAACCCTGATCTTCTTTCCAAATATAAAAGTAATTTAAGGACTCTTTTGCGGCGAGAACTATCACAATCGGACTTCTATGGTGATGTGATTTATAAACTTCGTAAGCTTCTGGGTAATGATCACTTTCATACTATCTTTGTTAAACTTGTTAAAAAGTTTGTCAAAAGAGGTTATGACCATATCATTTTGCAACGTACTGCATGCTTGTTGATGGACCCTTTTACAGTTCGCCACGAGGTTTTCCTCTTTAATTGTACGAAGACCGGACAGGCTGTGGACCCTATGATGACGCCTACCTAAAGCCCATTGGGACGGAGGCGTTTGATGTTTGTCTATGATCTTTCTTGTCGTGCCCTTAATGGTTTTTTCTCTTGTTGCTCTGGCTTCTGTCAAGTCAATGAGTACCTTCATTGTGGCTATTATTTTTGTTGGTATTATATTTACACGAGCATATTTGTGTTTTACCTATATTGCCTATTGATGCTGCCTTGTTGGTTAGAGATCAGATCATGGCGGGGATTTCTTTATTTACACTGTCCTGTTTTAATGGAATGACAGTAGGATAAGTGTGAGGTCTGGTGCACCCTAGAACCGGTTTAAACCCCCCAGAGGCCTACTTTGCCACTGACCGTTCCAAAGCGATAGCCCTATTTGCAACCCTTTTGTGTTTGTGATGTCGTTTGCATTTATTATTACTTTTGCATTCTTGTTTGTCTGTTTGCGTGTTTGTTTCTGTGTTTGTGGTTGACTGTCCTCCTTAAATACCACTTTCCAAGTCCGATCTTTTTATATTTCTTTATTTAAAAGTAAGCTGATTTCATCATAATTAGGTTTTAAACCTCGGCAGTTCCATTGAATGACCTTATTGGATTTTGATGTCACTAAAGCGGAAGTACGGGTTTACGGCCGTTGGGTTTAGAAAACCGTAGAGACTTTGGAGACTTTGGGAGTTCCATACGTGCTGGATCAACAACCTGCATCTCCAAGTCTCCAAATATTTTGGGCAGTTCAATCGGATCATCAGATCCTTTTGACTGCTTCCTTAACCCGGGAGTTTTCTTTTTCCTTGCTGTCACGTCCGTGGCAGCAGTTCTGATTGGTGACGAACTCTTGGGAGAGAGTTCGTCAGATTTGCCGAACCTTTGGAAGAGTTCGTCGGGTTTGGTGGACTCTTGGTTGCACCAAATTCCGTCGATTTCGAAATAGAAGTTGTAGGAGTTGTTGAGGATATAGTTGGAGTTTTAGGCTTGGAAGCCACAAAAGGTTTGGGAGCCACAGGAGGCTTATTTAAACGGACCACAGTTTGTGAGCCTTAAGATGTTTTAGAGGAATTCTGAACAGAGAGTGGAATAGTAGTAAACTTGTCGGAGTCTATTGGCCAGGTCAACACGGTCTGCACCGCGATCGATCTGGTGGCTGGTTTATCAACCCTACTCGCATCGGCATATGATTTGCCAAATGGAGTGGGCAGAGTAAGGTTCTCAACACGTTTCCAAATGTTCTTCTCAATCTTAACTTTCTGTATTTCCCTCTCGTGCTTCCATTTCGGACAATCCCTAGAGAAATCTCCGTGGGTCCCCTTGCAGTTAACACGAGGCCAAATTTATGTGCAATTGGAGAAGTCGCTATGACCCTCCTGGCCGCAAAGGGCACAGACAGGAGCAACTCGCTTGCATCTTTCTCTATGGAGACCAAAGAGTTGACAGTTAAAACATCGAAGAGGTTTTGGAATAAAGGGGTCAACTGGTAGAATGATATATCCAGTTTTGATGGTCTTTGGAAGATTTGGTGGGCCGAAAGTAAGCACAAAAGTATTTGTAGGAGTGAGTAGTTTTGTGTGCGTGTTTTGGTGCCATAATTGGGCATTGATATTCATTTTCCATGCTTCCCACCCACCTCGGAGCCAAACAAGGGGACATTTGCTGTGGATATCCAAATCTCTACCCAGAGTACACTCGTTCTCATTTGACTCTGTCAACGTCAAAGGAATTAGGGCGAATGGTTAGGTCACGTGATTATTCAAAAAAATTATGACGATGTTATAATTAAATCCTTTTGCGTGATCTGCAAAGATAAAATATAGACCTATATTAAATAATGTCAATTTTTATTTCTATGAGTCATTTTTTTTAGTAATTTTTTGCTATCGAGCGTCGGTTTGAATTGTTTACATATGTGTTTCGATTGAGGAGACCTAAGTACGTATTTTATTTTGAAGTAAAATAGTCCCGATTAAAACTAAATTGTTTTCATGCATTATTTCAAATCTTCCAACATCTAATTTGCATATATTCTGAAAATTATATTTACACAAGAAATAAATAAGTTTCAGGCAAATATATTCCATTTTAATAGATTTTACCAAAATCTTGTTATTTAGTAGTTAGCAGAGATATATGTGAGTGCAAGGAACGATAACTCTGAGTGGAGATTGTGGATATCCGACAGACAAATGCCAAGAATAAGTGAAGAGTATTCTCATATAAAACTAACGCATCAGACCCCCATACCACCCAGCTTAACTAAAAAGTCGAAGAGACGCACTTATGTTCCGCTTAAAAGTGGCATGAGTATAGCCATATAGCATTCAGAAATACATGATTAGCCCTAGCGCCACCGCCATAAAGGATCCTTTTACATTATGTCTAAAGAGGACAAAATAAATGGGGAATAAGATATTAAAAGAGAGGGATTGCGAGAGATGTAAATTAAACAATTAGCTAGGATCCCGTATAGCTGGCGTGAAAAACCGATTGATAAGATCGGGCTAATCTGACCGCCCGTATAGTTGAAGTCCGGACCAAAGCGGGGTGTTGTAACGCGGAGATAACTACCAGATTTCCACGTCACTCAACCACCAGGATTCCCTTCTCCAACGACACGGGTCGCCACCCACGGGCAACAGGTGGGCTACTTTTCGGGGGAGTCCTACCCCTCTGCTAAGTAACGAGCAGTCTGTTGATTCGTATCACCCCACCACAGACTGGGGGTGCAAATAGTTTAAAAAAAATAACTTAAATCTAAATTGAACTTAAATATAATAATTATATATTTATTATTCATGTGTTTACAAACAGATGAAATAATAGTTGGCCTATTTTATAGAAAGTATGCCTATATATCATAGACTGTATTGTTGCAATCCTGTCTGTGCTTTACATTATTAGTTAATTGGTTTGTTACTGAATTTATTTTTCAGCCGGTGCGATTGCTTCGGAGGCATAAAAAGTATAGCACATACCTTTCACCATGTTTCAAGCTAATGAAGTATTTTGGGAAACCAACCATGTCTACACGTTGAACCAAAGACTGCCGTTTCTGCCAACTTCTTTGATTTATTCTTTGACCGAACAGCACTAGCAGCTTGGAAATCATTACAGGCCTGTGATACAAAACCACAAATTATTGTTTTAAAAACAGAATATGATAATGGACCTTTGGAAACGGCCGAGCACGACACATACGAAATATTGCAGTCTCGGTTTGATTGAGACTGTTCATGAGTGGTAGCTATGAATATGCTAGCTACCCTCACGCCCTCTAGCCCTGAGCAGAACTCAATATTCATAAAATCAACAGCACAACAGTTTAACCATCCCGAAGATGGCATGCATATGGCGGTGGACATGGAGTTATCCTTCTTTAACGTATTCCCCATGTCGTACGGCGTATGGTCCCAGTATCTAATAAAAATGAAATGCCCCGAAGAGCGAAATAAACATAATGGAATTTAGTTGGGAGCAGCGGTTATGAAGCCTGCGTATAAAAAGCAGACAACATATCCTCTGAGTGGTTAAACAATACCCAGAGCCTTTTATCGGCCGGAGTAGTGGAACCACCGAATCAAAAATTAAGTAAGAAAACAAAAGAAATTGAAAATGTACCACCGATAACTAACTATAAGTATCGGGCTCAGCGATCTCCAAAGATCGAATGAATAACAGTACTGATTGCAAGCGCGGGGAGACGTTTTACATAGGAACAACATTAAACACTTCATTAAACGCTTAAAAATTGTCTTTGCATTGTGAAGATTATCAAACTGCCATTAAATGCAGTTACTAACTATTAAAGGCACTTACAAAGAACTAAAGGTACTTACTAGCTACTAAAGGCACTTACTAGCAACTAAAGGCACCTACTAGCAACTAAAGGCGCTTACTAGCAACTAAAGACACTTACTAGCAACTAAAGACAGTTATTAACTATTACAGGAAGAGTGAGGTATTTAGTCACGCGTGTGCCTACAACTTACAATGTTAACATTGAATAATTTCCCGATAGTTATACCTTAAATACACTAACACTCCATTGCAGAAATCCCATATTATTTCTTTAGTAAAAAAGGCTGACATATGAAGTGGTATGGTAGTAAAAAATAGATTTCACAAATTTCAATGTCAAAACCTCAAAAGTATTTTCAGCACATTTTAGGATACAGATGACGGTCAATTGTTCATAAATGTATATAACTTCCAGGTTATAAATTAGTGTTTTTGCTTCTTATTTAATGTCGGTATTCAGCACATTTTGGCTATGTATGATGGTTGATTTCTTGTGTGGTGAAGGCAGACCACCTACTTATTCCTGGATAGAACCAGTTCTGTATACCTTCCAGCATCCGCAAGAATCAACACTTCCTCACAAGTCGAGCTCGCAATGGGATTCGAACCCATAGCGGTGAGAGGCGAGAGGTTTTACAGCACAGCTTTGTTATCCCTCGACCACGGAAGCGCTTAGGTTAAAAATTAGAGTCCATAATCCAAATATCTATTAATATCTTACCACATCTGACTTCTTTGCATCACCTCGATACACATTAACAAAGGCATCAACTTCTTCCTGAACTAGAAAAAACGTGTTGCTAAACTTTCCAGTGTCCCAACTATTTCCACCGGATGCTTTTCGGACTAGTTGAAAGCCTGCATCAAATGAAAATATATTCAATGGCATCTGAAAATTAACCATTGCTTTTTTTCTGCCATAAAATGTGTCGATGCATATACGCATGAAGTTTTATTTTTATATCAGGCAACTTTTTAAAAAAAAAAATTGGGTGGATGTCAGGGAGAGAATTGAGAAGCATATAATGCACAGGGAACTTGTCCCAGTAGTTTTCATGTTTATACATCTTCCTATATTCTCTGTATTTTACCTTCTTCATTTGATCTTCAACATGCAAAAAACTAAATTATTAAGTCAAATAGTATCGTCAAAAGCCATTAAAAATAGTCCAAAAGCCATTTTCATCAAATTACATCATGTTCCACAAAGATTGGAGCGATTTGGTTTTAAACATGTTACTAACGCACTGGTGAGTATCTTTTTCAGATTGGAAAGAAGTTTTAGTCGGGAGCGTCTGTTAGCGTTTCCGAAAAAGGGCACTATAAGCAGTCTTATTCATAGAACAATCGTTAAAGCTTAAAGTGGTTGATAAATATATCGCATTTATATTTTCAAATTTTTAAATCACAAAATAATTTTTTTAAGAAAAAAATACCTGATAGCAAACTGCACATTGAGTTCCATCATCCAAGACCACATTCACATGAGACATCCTGTCGGTTCTGTATACAAACTGCTTGAATTCTTCCATAGTTACTGTCATTTTAACCTTATAAACATCTTGGATCTATGTATAAAAAAATATGAGACGATAATCTTCTTTGATTATGGATCTTTAAATTATCAAAGACAAAAATGAATAATTTGAAGCTTTATTGTTTTTGTAATTATAACAAGTTTTTTGAATTCTTTGCCTGTTCATAACTACTGTGATGTAAAACATTTTAAATTATACATACCTCTGAAGATACATAGGCTTTGTGATGTTTTGGCAATCTCGCTTTCAAGCTCTCACAAAACCCCTTCAATGATGTTTGAGTTTCCAGTAAAATCTCATATATCTACCATAAAAGATCCAAATAAAAAGCCAATCGTGGATATTTACGAGAGGATTTCCAAAGTCCCAGTCTTAACAATGTAACAGGCTTTGCTTCACACTTGCACAATTGTATGGTGCGAATATGTTGTCGACCTTAGAAAATAAGAAAGGATCAGTTTTAAAATATATACCATTATATTGATTAACATTATGTTGATTAACATAAAGACTATCTAAAATACAAGATAGTAAACTCTATAAACAACTTAACAACACAAAATACACAGTACTAGATGACATCAGCATTGTCTTTGTCTAGGCAAACATTTAGAAAGGTATGGAGGGGTTAGTCGCATTTATTTGACTTCTGTGGTGCTTTTTTTCTTTACATAGTACTGACATTTATATATGCACCCCGTAATATCTCAAATAAACCACAACAAAACTATAAATAAACGCTCCTTCCTAATCAATATATAATTAAACAAAACTATCAATAAACGCTCTTTCCTAATCAATAAATAATACATATCACGTTCACAGGGCTGTCTCTAATTTTTGAAAACCGGTGGCTACTTTGATTTGACGGGCGGCTACCATAAGTGATCGATCAAAGTGAGTGACGTTGTTAGGGGTCCGCGGGCATTCTCCCCCGCGGATAAGCATGGGTTTTAATTACATGCAATCTCCTGTATTTGGTGCTAATTAAGGTCAGGATTTTTAGTTATTTCATGATTATTTTTCAGATGATGAAATAATTCCATAATATTTGATACTGATTTAAAAAAAAGAAAGTGTCGAAATTCAAAACTGACGGCGCATATATCCGGCTATTAGAGACAGCCCTGCATTTATGACAAATTTAGATATATTTACATTAATAAACATATATTTCACAATATATGCGCATATAACCTGGCCATGTTGTATGAATTCACTGCGCAAGACGCCTAAGTTTTGCTATTCAAACAATGCATAGTATCTAACTAACTAATGTATTTCTTATCAAAATGTTTTTTTAAAACTAAAATGTTAGCGTGAAATGGACAACAAATGATCATTCTTCACCTTAGATAAGTTGTACATTTATACAATTCAGTGTATCAGTTTAAATTGACTTTATGTCTAGCGCAGAGTAAGCGTCAGATATGGCTGGTCTTCAAAAATGTCCAAGCTTTTATTGATGTAACATGTAACATTCTAAACGATTTTAGTACATTTTTTTTGGTAAAAATCAGATGACAAAATGAACTAGTCACAGATTAACAAAGCAAAGTATGTAATTTTTCAACAAATCAAGGGCCAAAAACGTTTTCTGTTTTATTTTCCAATAGAGGTAATATTTGAACTAGTCTACGTTTTTATCAACATGAATACTTGCCAAGTGTGGTAAAGATCAGATGCAAAATGATGGTGCTAGAGTGGTGACAACCCTACATTTAACATTTTCCATCAAATCAAGGGCAATAACTCTGATGTATATATGATATTGGCGGTTTTCAAACTCGTTCAAGCATTCAACGACTCTGGTTCAGTTTAGATAAAGACAGGATGCCAAATGAAAGTTCTAGAGTGTTGACATTAAAAGGTCAATGGACGATGGACAGATCGCATTAGCCCATAAACCAATAGAGCGAAACATTACACTTCATCTAAAACATGTTTACCTTTTTCATCCACTACAACTATTTCTTTACAGTATGTAGTGCTGCAACAATGACTTTTCCGCCACACGGAAGACTCTTTACAATATCCGATGTAGGTTCCACACCCCCGGTATCCGTATAATACGAACGCGGGTCGGATAAGGCCATACGCGGGTACAGGAAAGACGCGCCACAGTATATGTACGCTCAATATTTGTCAATTATATAAATATTATATTCGATATATAATTAGTTTTTGCTTTGTTATATTCCCTGAATATTTTTCTTCACATCCATATCTTATGTTTTTCATTTTAGTATTGTTTTAAGCAATTTTATCCGTTTTGAACTGGGCGGATTGGAAAAATCCGTGTCAACAATGACATTTCGTCGATTTTTCAATTATACAGTAATTTTGACACGATACTAAGGGCATGAACATGTAAAACATTCATTATGTTAGTCATTTTGTCTTTATTTGATCCCTTAATACTAACTAAGGGTTTTTAATCTGGCGTTTTGTGAGAGAGGGGTCCCAGAAAGTGAATAAGTCTTACGACGGCTAAACATTTATTCGGATAAGGTCAAACGAAGACTATGGATAAGTACGAAATCGTGCGTTTATAATAGCATAAACGCATTTGTTTTCTTATTTGATACCCATGTAAGCTTCTAGCTTCTTAGATACTTACCGATAGTGTTTTCCCTTACTTGATGGCATACTTTCCTAGTACTTTGCTGGTACTTTTAGGGAGTGCGGTTGAAAACCCCGGGACGTGACCCCATCGGGAATAAGAAATACTTTCAGATAGAACATCTGTAATACACATATATTCGGTTATATTTTTCAACAAATGTAATTGTGTTAGCGCATCGGGGTCTGGCTTGCCCAAGTGAATAGCGCGTTGGACTTGTAACTGGCCCCGGGTTCAAGCCTGGTCGTTGTCACTGATTTTCGTCTGTGTGTTCTTGTGCAAGAAACTTTCCTTCAGCCTCGTCCGTCGAACGGGGACGTTAACAAACAGTTTCAGTCTATCCTCCGAGCATGTTAAATAACCATTGGAAGCTTTGGAATCTATTCGATAGTAAGAGTAGGGCAGATTCCCGCATTCCTATGTATCCTTCCCCTCTCTCTGGCAGATGGTAGCGCGGCGGATTTGTAACCGGAAGCCTCGGGTTCAATCCTCCGTGGTTTCACTGAGTTTCGTCGGTGTGTTCTTGGGTAAGACACTTTCCCTTAGCCTCGTCCGTCGGATGGGAACGTAAACCAGGCGGTCCCGTGTATCGGTCTATCCTGCGAACACGTTAAAGAACCATAGGAATCTATTCGATAATAAGAGTCGGGCAGGGTTCCCGGATTCCTATGTATCCTTCCCCTCTCTCTGGGGCGGCTCTAAATAACCTATACTGTGTCGATGAGCCGTTAAACAACATTCAATTCAATCAATTGTAAGCGCATCAGAACAATGTTATCTTAATTGGCTCCGAGACTATTCGAGCCAAAGATTTATCAATAGGCAGTTGTGCTCGCGCCCAATACATAATTGTTATTGAAATAAATAAGGTGCATGAATATTGTTAGGAACTGAGTAGGTTACATATATACTTGTTCTCATAAATTACATGATTACTCCCCTTTGTTAATTTTCTCCATCTGCGTCTTTTTGTAAACATTTTAAAAGATTAATAATTTTGATAAGTAAGTTAATATTTATTTTTTACATTTTTATCGTTGAAAGATTGGGATTTCTCAGTGAAAAAAACGTTACTCATTAAACATTACTCACTCGCATACGCTCGTCCGTGAAAAAACCCCACACGTCTACCATCTCATGAAGGATTTCCCTATAATCGATCCCAACAGTTAAGTAATCTCTATATCTTAGTATTTTATATTAATTCTCATGAGCATACTCAATAAAACCGAGTCTGCTACTTTTCTCTCTTGTTTGTGTTTGTTGCTTCCAATGGATCACCTTTTCGGTATTTATTATCAGTCTTGACACATTTTTAATTTTTGCTGGTTGGAAAGACAGCTGTGGTTGTTAGAAACAAGACTTCTGTATTTCTTGGCATTCACACTAGCGTTTGCTTCGTGCGGTGTGATGCCTGTAAAATGTCGCCACATTACAAATCAGTAGTGACATTACTTACCGGTCCTTTGGGATCATCAAACTCAATCTTTAAAAGTAGAATACCACTTAAACTGGTGCTAGGGAATGTGAAAGGTGTTACATCTTATATTACTTCTCATGGAAAAACTAAAAAAACGACTCTGCTACTTTTCTCTCTTGTTTGTATTTGTTGCTTCCAATGGATCACCTTGCAGACTGTTTTATGGAGTATGTTCATGAGAGGTAATATAAGGTGCAACTCCTATCACGCACCCTGTAGTTAATAAAATAACTAACAACGTTGGCCTATTTTTTTTTTTATTATACCCTTCCCATCCGACTTTTTGACATACTGGCAGTCACGACCATCTTGTATTAAGTATTTGTTCGCGTTTTGCAAGATGAAGAAGCTTTATCACTGTTTTAATTTATTTGTTGTTGAACAATCTTTAAGGTTTATATAGAACAATATTTGACCAAGTTTCTCAAACGTTACTACTTGCTGTGGAGATTACATATCTAGTATCTACTTAGATACCATTATAACCCAGGATTTAGAGACTTTACAGTAAATTTCGTCCTTGTTGAGGATGTTGAATACTTACTTTGATACAAGATATATGTTCTAGGTACTTGCCAGTGCAGTCAGTTTGTGTGTGTGGCGATATGATGCTAGGTATGTTTTTTGACAGAAAATATACGAGATAGAGAGATATACGTATCTATGTTTCATGCACAAGTCGATTTATTGAGTAGATGTGTTATATTAACAGTTGCATTGATTCCAGAATCATCCACGTGTTTAGTACATGTCCGTTCAGTGCGTCCTTGCTTTTATATACTTAGTCATTGTTCTGATCCTAATTTAATTCATGTTTTAAGCACATGGCAGTACAGCGAATTCTTGTTGTTGAGAGTGCTTATTTAATGCTATTTACTGAGATACCAGATGTTTCAGATCAGAAGATCACACTCTAGCAATAAAACACAGTCGTTCGGAATATAATTGAAACCTTTTATTTATTCTTTTGACTGCATGTCAAAATAACGACGCGCAATAGAAAACCATAGTATTAACTTAACAATTATCGACATTTGTATTATATTGGCATAGCTAAATGTTTCTCATTCAAACACGTGCATTATTTAGTAATTAATTTAACGATCACAGTAAAACGATGTAAATTTTGTGAATTCAAACGTGTATCATTTCATGTTGTTTTAATCTTAAAGCTGTACAGTCCCTATTTTAACTGGTAATAACTCATGAATATGAATGAGTCACGTGTGAAGTAGTTTCAAATCGACGAACACCACAAAAGTCGGTATATAAGGAGAAATCGATACGTAAAATTTCACATTTTTATTTCGCCTCCGTACACACTGTAGGGATCCGTACACCGGATCTTGGTCAAGACCCCGTTCACTAGTACGGAGTTTTGGTCAGCCATGTTGTAGAAAACGTGCGGATAACAACAGCAAAGGTAGGTTAACCACGTTTTTCTCCTATTTCTGTTCATGTATATGAATAATCAGTATTGCTATATGTTGCGGAAACATTTCCCCGTTCAAATATTACCGTACATTGTTGACATATTACTTTAAATGCTACAATTCGGATCAAAGAAAAAAAATTGCTGGTGCTGAAATTCGCCCAAAGTACCCTTCAGCAATAAATATCTCATTAATTTTCAAGTTAATGGCAATTTTGAATTGGCAGATTTATTTGTTTTTCCAATATACGTGCATGTTCAAAATTTCAGCATCATTCATCCGAAATTGGCCGAGATATGAATCGAAACAAAACGTGCCCAGCGTAACTAATTCATATAAAAAGACGCTCAATTGTGTACGGAGTCTTGTCCATGTACTGTACGGGGTTTTGCAATGCAAAGATTGTTTTCGCTGCTATGCACTGATGTTATTTACTTATATTTGTAGTAATTCGTAGACATTATTTAGGTCCTATATGTCTTATACCATTTTGTATTGTTAAGACGAAAAAATGCAGAAAACTAAATCTTAAAAGGGGTAATTCTTGAGAAAGACTCCGTACTTATTCCAAATAACTACATGTACTACAAACTAAGTCCAGACGTATATTATTGTCTGTTAGAATTGATACAGTTGTCCAATTTTAGCTCATTGTGACCACAGTTAACGTCATATAATTTTTTTTGTCATTTACAACAATCCATTACATTGGTCAATGTTTATTCAACTTAGAATGAGGTAATTGCTTTAATCCGCGAATCTAAGGAATCATACAAGTCAAAACTAACATCCCAGTTAACTGATAAATCAATCACCCCCCCCGGGTAAATGGTGGCGTATAGCAAAATCGATCTCTAAATTGAACAAAGTAACTCAACCAAACTTTCCAATAACAAATAACGGTCGTATTTTAATACATCCAGTAGACAAAGCAAACGCATTGAATTCTTCCTTTTCTGCAACATCTCATATTGAACATGAACCGGAATTACCTACTTTTCATAATCGCACTGACAATAAAATGAATGACTTTATTATAAATTAAACGGAAATAATTGATCAATTGAAAATCTTGAAATTATCGAAACCTCCAGGCCCAGATATGATTAGCCCAAAGGTGTTTTAAATAGCATCGATGCTCCATTGACGCGAATTTTTAATCTGTCATTGTCCACTAGAAAAGTACCATACCAATGGAAACAGGCGAATTTAACTCCTATTTTTAAGGGCAAGGGAGAACCTGACATGCCGGGCAATTAGAGGCCTATATCCATTACCAGTATTATTTGCAAATTGATGGAAAAAATCGTATTTAAACACTTGTTCAACTATATCAAAACGAATAGCCTTCTGTGCAAATATCAGGCAGGCTTTCAACCTAGAGACTCAACAGTAAATCAGCTCATAGAAATATATAATAACATAATAAGCAACCTCGACGCTGGGAAAGATGTACGATTTATATTTTGCGATATTGCAAAAGCATTTGACAAAGTATGGCACGCTGGGTTGCTTTTTAAATTAGCTAAATATGGTATCAATGATTCATTATGTAACTGGATACGTAGCTATCTCTCTGATAGGCAGCAAAAAGTAGTCCTAGATGGATTCCCTTCAAGCTTTAGTACTATAGATGCAGGTGTTCCGCAAGGCTCTGTTTTAGGTCCGTTTCTATTTCTGCTTTATATAAATGACATCACAGATGACTTATTGAATGATGTACGGTTATTTGCTGATGACACTTCTCTTTTTGTTGTAGTTGATAAAAAAACAATAGAATGTGCCAACTCTCTTACAAATGATCTTTGCAAAATATCTGAATGGTCAAAAAAATGGGCTGTTACATTTAATCCTCCAAAAACCAAAAGCCTTGTTTGCACTAGAAGAAACTATAACCACCCACCAGTCTACTTTGATAATGATATAGTACAAGACGTAGCGTCACATTGCCGCCTTGGATTAACAATTCAGTCCATTGCAACTTGGTCGCATCATATAGAAAATATATACGAAAAAGCATGTGCACGATTTAACATTCTAAGAATGCCTAAGTACAAACTTGACAGACATTCTCTATTGGAAATATATATCGCCTTTATAAGACTTATACTTGAATATGGAGATTCAGTATGGGATAACTGTACACAGGGAAAATCTGATCTATTAGAGAGCGTCCAAGTTGAAGCAGCAGAACTTCAGGATTAAACTTACGTCTCCCTCTTTGTCGTTCAACATCATATTATAGCAGCTTTCTGCCGAGTACAATTAAATTGTGGAATGCTTTACATTTAGACGCTAAAAATGCACCATCTGTTGAACAATTTAAGCATAAACTTAAGGCTATTGAACATATGACTGACAGTCCATATCACTATAATATAGGAAATAGGAATGATAACATCATCCATTGTCAATTAAGAAATAACTCTCAAGTAATCTAAATACGCATTTATTTGACCGCTTCTTGACAGATTCAGCAGTATGTCCGAAATGTGGCAATCCATGTGAGGACAATACTCATTTCTTTTTCAACTGTCCACTGTATAACCAATTCAGAAATGACTTACTTGATACCCTAGCCAATCTTGTTGATGTCACGCATATCAACGTTGACTTGATACTGAATGGCAGTTCCAATCTAGACGATACTACGAACTCAGAAATTGTACTTATCGTCCACAAATACATCAAGTGTACCAGGAGATTTTCGTAGAATTATAGATGTATGTACATGTACATATATATATGTATATGGGTATATCGGTATGTACATGAATGTGTACATGTATGTATATACTACTGTATTTTCAGATATGTTTTGTCACAATGCTAGAAGTTTTTTTATATATATTATCATCTTTCTTCCTTTTTTATTGTCATTTTTATTTTTTTGTTTGTTTGTTTTCTCAGTTATCTTAAATTCCAAAAGTAACTATTGGTTACAGAAACTCGTACTAAAACCATTATATTTTGTAATAATCGGTACATTTTTATTTATATTTCGTATTGGTTTCCAGTATGATTTTCTTTCTGTTTATTCTTTTTTTTCTCTCACTTAAATTCTTTCTGACAGTACAAAGTGTTAATACTAAACAATCACGGTACACATGTTTCAAAGATTCTAAGTTAATTGTCAAACCAATATATGCAAACTGTACTACAATTCCACATTTTATGTTATGTTTGATATGAATTTATTGTTTATATGTACCTTGATACGGGAGAGGTCTTACATAGGCATTGCCTGTTGTCCAATCCCATTCAGTACTTGAATAAAATATTGTTTAAATAAAGTATTATTATACGTCCCACAGGCGTTAAAAATCCTTACCGTATTTTTTCAAACAGTTTGCCTGTCAGGCTAAAATTAATTCTATGCCCCATACTGACATCTAAACTATGTCAAACTTTCCTAAGCATGTTAATAGGAAATGTAAAGTTGGTTCTTAAACTACATTGACAACACATGATATAGATAATATTAATTATCTATATAGCTCGCATGATTTTATCTGTTCAAGGAAATCTACGTTGATTCAGTTCTAATGACACTACATTGACTGTTTACAAACATTCAATGAATGTTTTATGTATTACATGTAATGCAAGTACCATTAAAACCATAGTTTCATACACTATATTTAAAGCAAAACTCCGTACAGTAAAAAGAGAATATTTGCAGTACTCCGTACACAAGTGCCCAAGACCCCGTACACAAACATTAATTTTGTTTAGATTCATATCTCGGTCAATTTCGGATGAATGAAGTTCAACATTTGAACATGCACGTATATTGGAAAAACAAATAAATCTGCCAATTCAAAATTTTCATTAACTTGAAAATTAATGAGATATTTATTGCTGAAGGGTACTTTGGGCGAATTTCAGCACCAGCAATTGTTTTTCTTTGATCCGAATTATAGCATTTAAAGTAATATGTCAACAATGTACGGTTATATTTGAACGGGGAAATGTTTCCGCACCATATAGCAATACTGATTATTCATATAAAATGAACAAAAATAGGAGAAAAACGTGGTTAACCTACCTTTGCTGTTGTTATCCGTACGTTTTCTACAACATGGCTGACCAAAACTCCGTACTAGTGAACGGGGTCTTGACCAAGATCCGGTGTACGGATCCCTACAGTGGTACAGGTAACATCGATAAATATACGGATCCAGAATATATGTGTTAAAAAATAGTTGCCCGGAACGGGATTTGAACCACAGCCTTGCACTTGTAAGATTTGAAAGATGTTCGCTGAACCTCTAGACCACTGCTACTTATTGGTATTTTGTAGCATTTTTAACACTAAATAGGCATTACGTAATAACCAGAGCGCGCACACAAACTCATCAAGCGCTAAATAACAAGTCGAGATATGGTTGATTTGAGGCGAAGTATTAGTTTCATATTGATAAGATACAGTATTACACCAGGATATGTTAATTTACACGTGCGACAATATGGACAACATATTTATTGATCCATCAAATATGTTAAGTTATTTTGCCTCATAATATATGGCAGTTACTATACTATTTTCTCAAGTAGCGTCGTATGTCAGTGGATAGAGCACAGGACTTGAAATCAGAAGGTCGTGTGTTCGAGCCCCGAAAAAGCTAACTTTTATTTTTGTGAAAATTACTGTTACCTGTGTATAGGTACGATGTGCACTGGTCGATTTATATACAGTAAATGATTTCCTTCGCTATATTTGCTCGCTAAAATACCTGATTTCGACATGAGCTGGTGAACATGAAGTTACAAATAAAGACACGCCTACAAAGAAGAAATCGATTGATATAGGGACTCTGTAGCTTCTTAAGCAGACGAACGGATTGCACTTACTAATCTTCATGGTACACAAGGGATTTCAAGGCAGAGACGTTTCTTATGTCATTATTGTAGAAGAAGGTATATCGTCAACTATATAATGTTTAGATAACATTATATATTTGATGAATCCGTTCGACTTTTCGCTATATGAGCACCATTTGGAATGACATAATAACTTATGTGTACACAGTAATTCCGTCAACACAAAAGTAAAATATCTACATGTCGACTGGTAGCCATTTGATTTTAAATCCGAATGTTTCTATTTACGATAACCCGACATATTATGGACCCTACAATGACGACTACCTAAATCCTACGATCTTGTCTTGTCTTAAGGTGTACTAAAGTGTCGCTCAAGTCATTGAGTACTTACTATGTGGCTTTCTAACTTTTCTATTGTCCTATGACCATCTTCATTGTTAAAATATATTTGCCTTTTAATGCTGCCTAGTTTGTCAGAGGATATAGCCTGGCGCGGATTCCCTTATTTACACGGGCCCTTTGAATTCGGATGTGAGTTTAAACCCCTAGCGGCCTATTATCTATAACACATTAAATAAACGTCAAGTTTTCATATATAAGTACTTAATATACACAATCATATCAATGACAAGCTGGTTGCTCTTATTCAAAATTCATTTTCTAGAGAAACTAGATTTTTGGTCAGTAACTATACTAAAGTGTGTTTTCACTAACGACAATGTAGACAATTACTATATGTAGACTTGCCAAACAGTTTGTAAATCACTCATATACTTATTAGAAAATGTTTTCGTTTGCCAAGTCACTGAGTACTTGCTTTGCAGATTTCTAGGTATTTGTTCTTTTTATATGCCTTTTAATTTAGTCTGTGCAGGCTTCATAACCTCTGCTCCCAAGAATTGTTAAATGCTTGTTTTTAATCCTGTACACAATTCTAGAAGGTTTATTACCTAGTTGGTCTGGCTTCTGTTTTTCTGTTGTAGTTTTTTATGTCTATCAATGATAATTATTGTGTTAGATTAGCATCGCGTATTTGGTAGGGGGAATACCTTTATTTACACTAACCGCTTTTGTGTTATGATAACAATACTATATATGTTTGTTCCACAATAACAAAAAACAGTCACAGACGTTCATCATTTTTTCTTCATTTAATTGTGGGACGAGTGTTCATGTATGTTTGTGTAAATATCGCCATGACAATTGTATACGACATTAACACTTCAACGATTTTAGAAAATATATTTTGCTTTAAATTGCACATATTGGTCCTGAGCCGGATACCCATGACAGTAGTTGCCATAGCAATTATTGCTATATGACAGTATTTTATATTTTATTATCAATTGAATTTTGATGACATAAAATGTTGTTTATCAACACTAAGTAGTAATTAGTTTGATATATTAGAACATAATTTCAATTTTGAAGTGTCGACGAACTTTTCGGAAATCCATCGTACATTTACAAATATAATCCAATGTCCTACAAACCCGCACATCAAAAACAACATTGGATGAATATTGATATTTTAGTGGAAAAAATAACAAAATCAATTCTCAAAGGCACCTGTCTGACGCAACACACCTGTTCCCACATCAATGTTTGTTTTCATATTTTGTTCCGAAAGAGGAGTGTGTATGTGTGTGCGTGCGTGCGTGCGTGAGTGTGTGTGTGTGTTGATGTAATCTTGAAGGAGAACATTTTTCTCTCAATAATTTGGTTGATGGTAGGCGGGATTTTATGATGGTATATGAGTCGATCATTATGCACATCTAGTGTAAGAATAAAACAACGAACACAGAAAAATATGTATTTAAATTTGGTTTGCTGTGGGTGTAAGGAGGTTATATTTGGTTAGAGGAACATATGCTCAAATATGGTTGAACTACGAAAATGAGTGTGCTTGACACCATCAGTAACAACTCCTTGGGTATTTAAATATATCAAAATTATTAGTTATTCATAAACTATGTGTAGTTGAGCCATAGAGCTCATGATTCAGTTGGGGCGTCCGTGGCCGAGTGGTTAACGTCTCTGACTTAAAATCACTTGCCCCTCAACGCTGTAGGTTCGATCCCTCAGGGGCCTAGGAATCTTTATGTGAGGAAGCTGTCCAGCCGGCTTGCAGAACGTCGGTGGTTCTACCAAGGTGCCCACCCGGGCACGAAAATTGCCCGGAGGGCACTTGGGGTCTTCCTCCACCAGTGGAAGCTGGAAAGTCGCCATATGACCTTAGCTGTTGGTGCGACTATAAAATCCAATTCAATTCAATTCTTGATTCAGTTGAACCTAACTTACTTTTGACACATCTAGATACTGCCATAAGGAGTCCCGTGCCAACATTTGGTTATGAAAATAAATTTAAAAATAAATAAATATACAACTGCTTACATGCAAACCTTTATCTGTCTTTGATTCTCATATAAGGGCTGTCACAATTTGGGTTCCCTAGGGTAGAATTTATAGATGGTACAATTACCTACGCAAGCCTCTCGATAATACAAGAAGAAAGAAAGCCATGCTCAGATCTGGTTAAGCTTGGATAAGAAATGTAATAGGTTTACCTGAAAACAAAGCTTACACGCTTATTTCGATGCAAAATGGGGATTAACTAATTAGCGGAATGCTTTGTTTCTGTGGAATCCATGGGAGTATTTGACTAACAGTTGGTTAAGCTAGGATTAGAAATGTTAGTAATATAGATATAACAACAAACCTTAAATGCAAAACACGAAGTGAATTGGGACGCCGACGCAGATACCTGGGTGATTTAATAATTTCTCATATGCGTCTAGTAATCGAGCTATTTATGTATTTTGTACAAGCAACCTGAACAAAAGCGCTATACATCCGCTGGCTTTGCTAACTGAATATTTTATGGAAATAAATCAACAAATACACAGAGTCATTTAGATAAAGGGTTAATGTTTATTTATTGATCTGATTTATTGCCATGAGATCAGTTTTATAACTAATGTATTCATCATTAATCATTATGCCATACATTGTGAGACCAAAGTTTGTTAAATTCAGGCAGTAAGACTGAACATATTTAGAATTTTAACTAGAATGGCACATTTAATAGAAAAATAATAACTATAATCTGTATATTATACCTGTGGCAGGCAAATACAACATTCAGACATTAGATACAGTATATTATTTGACCACAAATGCACTTGGCATTCCAGTAGGTCATAGTGGCCAAATATACGCGGTCCGTCAAAGAAGTTGAGATACAGGATTTGTACCAACTATTGATCTGATATACATTTATATTTCAGAGAAAGTAGATCTCATCGATGCAGTTGTGCTAGCATACCATGTTAAGTCCATACAATGGCCACACTGACGAAATTTGGTACATATAAAAAATAAATGCTTTACTCACGTGTCATAAACAAGTAACAATCGGAGAAAGTCCTATCCCCGCTTCTATATTTGATTTGACCAATACGTGTGTGAAATGTACATGATGTAAGAAGTTTAAATTTTAATTTTTTTGAAAATGCGTTTGATGAAAGCATAGAGTCTATAGAAATCTCTCTTTCAAACTTCCGTTTTTCCCCAGGCATTGGTTCTGAAACTCATAGCGTAGCGAAGAAAGCAGAAGCAGGCCGACTGAACGAGGCTAATACTTTTATAGATATTTGGTGCATTTTGTATAGTATAATAAGTTCTGATAACAGAAATTTCTGATAGCAAATGTACGAGAGCTATCATGACAGAAGCAATTAAACAATAAACATTTTAAAATCTCATACCTTTTGGAACAAATAAGCATTTTCTCTATATCAGTGCAAGCATATCAATGACAATTATTTATGAGCGCAAGCTATACACATCAAGATGTCCCATTCAAATGAAATTAATCGAAAATCCTGGTGTTTTCCCATTTGTAATATTGTATTTAAAGGGGTTGATGCACTATTTCCAAACACAGTTTATTTTAAAGGGCTCTGAAAAAATTATCAAAATGCCATGAAAATTATAGGAGATATGAAATTTTGAAAATTTGCAAAGAACATAAATGGAGGCGGCCATCTTTGAACGATGAAGTCATCGCGCCGTTTTACCATATATGGCATATTGACAAAATGTATTTTAAAGCAAAGAAAACCACTGCAAATTGATTAAAAATAAATGTACAGATGTAACATGTATATATTTTAGTATTATCTTTCATTTGCAGTGATTTTCTTTGCTTTAAAAACATTTTATCAATATGCCATATATGATAAAACGGCGCGATGACGTCATCGTTCAAAGATGGCCGCCTCCATTTATGTTCTTTGCAAAAAAATTCTAGGTCATATCTCCTTTATTTTTCATGGCATTTTGATAATTCTTTCAGCTTTTTCCAAGTTGATCAGAGCCCTTTAAAATAAACTGTGTTTGAAAATAGTGCATCAACCCCTTTAAATGTAAACGTTACACGTTTTACTGATATCAGTTTTCAACAGTTATTATAAATAATACATAATGCTGGCTATATGGTAATAGAAAGTTATTGAATTTATTGAAAGCTGTAATGTTGCACATTATGTAGTGGTTTGTTTGCAACGGAATTTTGAATACTGAAATAAAACATGATCAAAACAAGATCGAACCTGATGTATAACAACTATTGCCGCACGCATTTGTTTTCAGTGTAGACGGAAATGATTAATATCCTTAGAAAATGAATTCTATGTTTTAAAAAAGTATACCATTTGTCAGTTTTGTGTTGCTGAATTTAAAAACATAAACAATACAGATATTACAGGCTATGGGAGCCTGTACTACGGAAACCGATAATTTGAGCTAATATGGCGGGGACATTCAAATATTTTTCATCGGTACATGTCCATATTTTGTTAAAACGGGCTAATTAATGCAACATTGCAAAGCTGCAAACAGCCGAAACAAAAAAGGAATATTGTGTAACTTAATAGTGTATAGATCATATCTTGAAAACATAAAACAACGCTTACAATCATTTGTGTACTTGGTCAGTATGGGATTGCTCACTAGGAAATTACATTTTGAAGAATATTTGCCTTTTCAAACATCACTCAAAAACGTTCAGCAATTCATTTGCAGCTAGGCATAGATTCAATTGAACATGTTAAGTCTTTATTACCGTGCTAGTCGAGCTACAAAGAAAGATAAAAATATCGGACAGGGAAAGCAGCATTCAACGACGACAGTCAACAACAAAACATAAAAACAAACACGCAAACAGACAAACGAGAAGGTAAAAGTAATAAAAATGCAAACGACATCACAGACACAAAATTGTTGACAATAGAGCTACCGCATTGGAACGGTCAGTGGCAACAAAGGCAACTGGGGGTTTAAACTGGTTATAGGGTGCACCAAACCTCACACTTATCCTACTGTTATCCCATTAAAACAGGACAGTGTAAATAAAGATATCCCCGACATGTTCTAATCGGCAATACAAGTAAAACACAAATATGCTCGTGTTAATATAATACAAAAAGACAATAGCCTAGAAAGACACAATGAAGGTACCCAATGACTTGGCAGAAGCAGAGCAACAAGAGAATAAACCATTAAGGGCACGACAAAAAAGATCGTAGACAAACATCAAACGCCACCGTCCCAATTGGCTTTAGGTAGGCGTCATCATAGGGTCCACAGCCTGTCCGGTCATAGTACATTAAAGAGGAAAGCATAGTGGCGAACTGTAAAAGAGTCCACCACCAAGCATGCAGTACGTTGCAAAATGATAGAGTCATAACCTCTTTTGATAAACTTTATCAGTTTCTCAATGCAAATTTCAGTAACAAAGCAGTAGTACTAAAACGTCGATAAAGAATTTCAAAGATGTTGATTTTAGTAGGTCGGTACTACAGCAGTAGAATAAAAACAGCGATAAACAAGCTCAAGTGGGGTGGTATTACTAGGCTGGCCATCATGCTTTTAATATCCAATGAGATTGCATGTCTATGACGTTGATCTGCCCTCTGGCAACACTCGTTATCCGACGACCGGAAGTGTTTTTGACTACTTTCGACCTTTCAATCATACAGCAGTAGAGCCAAAATTGTAATAAACCGTCTCAAATGGTGTGATTCTAGTAGCACTACCTAACGGCTTTAAAATAACGCTGCGCCCACGTGTGTACGTGGTTGATCTGCCCGCCGGCAACACCCGAAACCCGACAAAAACGCCATTTCGAGTATATTTCAGTGCAAATTTTAGTAACACAGCAGAAGAACTAAAACGTTGATAAAGAATTTCAAATAGAATGATTTTAGTAGGTCGGCCATCTTGCTTGAAAAAATCGCTGAGACCACGAATTTCCGCCGGCAACACCCGTTATCGTACAGAAAACGCATGTTCAGATGTACCGCTGTACACACTTCAGTACTACGGCAGTAGAATAAAAAGTGCGATAAACAAGCACAGCTGGAATGGTATTACTAGGTTGGCCATCATGCTTTTAATATCCAGTGAGACTGCATGTCTATCATGTTGATCTGCCCGCCGGCAATACTCGTTTTCCGACAACCAGACGTGTTTTAGACGACTTTCCACTTACAGTCATACAACAATAGAACCAAAATTGTGATAAACGGTCTCAAATTGTGTGATTTTAGTAGCAATACCAAAAGGCTTTAAAAAGATCGATGCTCCCGCATGTCTACCTGATTGATCTGCCCTTCGGCAACACCCGAAACCGACAAAAAAGCCATTTCGAGTCTATTTCAGTGCAGATTTGAGTAACACAGCAGTAGAACTATTACGTTGATAAAGAATTTCAAATAGGATAATTTTAGTGGATCGGCCATCTTGCTTCATAAAATCGCTGAGACCACGAATCTATGACTGACTTTTCCGCCGGCAACACCCGTAATCGGACAGAAAACGCATGTTCAAATGTACAACTGCACTCACTTTAGTACTACAGCAGTTGAACAAAATGTGCGATAAACAAGCTTAGCTGGGGTGGTATTACTAGGTTGGCCATCATGCTTTTAATATCCATTGAAACTGCATGTCTATGATGTCGATCTGCCCGCCGGCAACACTCGTTATCCGACGACCAGACGTGTTTTTGACGACTTTCGAACTTTCAATTATACAGCTGTAGAACCAAAATTGTGATGAACGGTCTCAAATTGTGTGATTTTAGTAGCACAACCAAAAGGCTTTGAAAAAAACGCTGTGCCCGCGTGTCTTTTGGGTGATCTGCCCGCCGGCAATACCCGAAACCCGACAAAAACGCCATTTCGAGTCTATTTCAGTGCAAATTTCAGTAACACAGCAGTAGAACTAACACGTTGATAAAAAAATTCAAATAGGTTGATTTTAGTATGTTGGCAATCTTGCTTTTTAAAATCGCTGAGACCACGAATCTATGAGTTTGACATTTCCGCCGGCAACACCCGTAATCGGACAGAAAACGCATGTTCAAATGTACCGCTGTACACACTTCAGTACTACAGCAACACTCGTTATCCGACGACCAGACGTGTGTTTGACTACTTTTGATCTTTCAATCATACAGCAGTAGAACCAAAATTGTCATAAACGGTCTCAAATTGTGTGATTTTAGTAGCACTACCAGACTTTAACAAAAGACGCTGCGCCCGCGTGTCTGTATGTTTGATCTGCCCGCCGGCAACACCCGAAACCCGACAAAAATGCCATTTCGAGTCTATTTCATTGCAAATTTCTGTAACAAAGCAGTAGAACTAAAACGTATATTCATTTTCATACTTCATAATCATAAGCTGGGTTTCGCAAGAACGCCGACAAGGTGTTTAAGAGGAGTAGCGCAGACAACAAGGTGTTTTGGAGAAGTAGCGCCGACAACAAAGTGATAAGGAGGAGTACCACCGACAACAAATTGTTAAGGAGGAGTAGCGCCGACCACAATGTGTTTAGGAGGAGTAACGCCGACAACAAAGTGTTTAGTAGGAGTAACGCCGACAACAAAGTGTTTAGGAGGAGTAGCGCTGACAACAATGTGTTAAGGATGAGTAGCGCCGACAACAAGGTGCTTAGGAGGAGTAGCGCCGACAACAATGTGTTTAGAAGGAGTAGCGTCGTCAACAAGTTGTTTAGGAGGAGTAGCGCCGAAAACAAAGTGTTTACGAGGAGTAGCGTCGACAACAAGGTGTTTCGGAGGAGTAGCGCCGACAAAAAGGTGTTTAAGAGGGACAACAAGGTGTTTAGGAGGAGTAGCGCCGACAGCAAAGTGTTTAGGAGAAGTAGGGCCGACAACAAGGTGCTTAGGAAGTGTAGCTCCGACAACAAGGTGTTTAGGAGGAGTTGCGCCGACAGCAAGGTTTTTAAGAGAAGTAGCGCCGACAACAAAGTGTTTAGGAGGAGTAGCGCCGACAACAATGTGTTTAGGAGGAGTAGCGCCGACAAGGTGTTTAGGAGAAGTAACGACGACAAGGTGTTTAGGAGGAGTAGCGCCGACAACAAGGTGTTTAGGAGCAGTAGCGCCGACATAAAGGTGTTGAGGAGCAGTAGCGCCGACAAGGTGTTTAGGAGGAGTAGCGCAGTCAAGGTGTTTAGGAGGAGTTGTGCCGACAAGGTGTTTAGGAGGAGTAGCGCCGACAAGGTGTTTAGGAGGAGTAGCGCAGTCAACAAGGTGTTTAGGAGAAGTAGCGCCGACAACAATGTGATAAGGAGGAGTAGCGCCGACAACAAGTTGTTTAGGAGGAGTAGCGCCGACCACAATGTGTTTAGGAGGAGAAACGCCGACAACAAAGTGTTTAGGAGGAGTAGCGCCGACAACATGGTGTTTAGGAGGAGTAGCGCCGACAACAAAGTGTTTATGAGTAGTAGCGCTGACAACAAGATGTTTAGGAGAAGTAGCGCCGACAACAAGTTGTTTAGGAGAAATAACAATGTGCTTAGGAAGAGTAGCGCCTTACAACAAGGTGTTTAGGAGAAGTAGCACCGACAACAATGTGTTTAGGTGGAGTAGCGCCGACAACAAGGAGTTAAGAACAAGTAGCGCCGTCAACAAGTTGTTTAGCAGCAGTAACGCAAACAATGTGTTTAGGAGGAGTAGCGCCGACAAGGTGTTTAGAAGGAGTAGCGCCGACAAGGTGTTTAGGAGGAGTAGCTACGACAAGGATTTTAGGAGGAGTAGCGCCGACAACATGGTGTTTAGGAGGAGTAGCGCCGACAACAAAGTGTTTATGAGTAGTAGCGCTGACAACAAGATGTTTAGGAGAAGTAGCGCCGACAACAAGTTGTTTAGGAGAAATAACAATGTTCTTAGGAAGAGTAGCGCCTTACAACAAGGTGTTTAGGAGAAGTAGCACCGACAACAATGTGTTTAGGTGGAGTAGCGCCGACAACAAGGAGTTAAGAACAAGTAGCGCCGTCAACAAGTTGTTTAGGAGGAGTAGCGCCGACAACAAATTGTTTAGGAGGATTAGCGCCGACAACAAGATGTTTAGGAAGAGTAGCGCCGACAACAAGGTGTTTAGGAGGGACAACAAGGTGTTTAGGAGGAGTAACGCCGACAACAAAGTGTTTAGTAGGAGTAACGCCGACAACAAAGTGTTTAGGAGGAGTAGCGCTGACAACAATGTGTTAAGGATGAGTAGCGCCGACAACAAGGTGCTTAGGAGGAGTAGCGCCGACAACAATGTGTTTAGAAGGAGTAGCGTCGTCAACAAGTTGTTTAGGAGGAGTAGCGCCGAAAACAAAGTGTTTACGAGGAGTAGCGTCGACAACAAGGTGTTTCGGAGGAGTAGCGCCGACAAAAAGGTGTTTAAGAGGGACAACAAGGTGTTTAGGAGGAGTAGCGCCGACAGCAAAGTGTTTAGGAGAAGTAGGGCCGACAACAAGGTGCTTAGGAAGTGTAGCTCCGACAACAAGGTGTTTAGGAGGAGTTGCGCCGACAGCAAGGTTTTTAAGAGAAGTAGCGCCGACAACAAAGTGTTTAGGAGGAGTAGCGCCGACAACAATGTGTTTAGGAGGAGTAGCGCCGACAAGGTGTTTAGGAGAAGTAACGACGACAAGGTGTTTAGGAGGAGTAGCGCCGACAACAAGGTGTTTAGGAGCAGTAGCGCCGACATAAAGGTGTTGAGGAGCAGTAGCGCCGACAAGGTGTTTAGGAGGAGTAGCGCAGTCAAGGTGTTTAGGAGGAGTTGTGCCGACAAGGTGTTTAGGAGGAGTAGCGCCGACAAGGTGTTTAGGAGGAGTAGCGCAGTCAACAAGGTGTTTAGGAGAAGTAGCGCCGACAACAATGTGATAAGGAGGAGTAGCGCCGACAACAAGTTGTTTAGGAGGAGTAGCGCCGACCACAATGTGTTTAGGAGGAGAAACGCCGACAACAAAGTGTTTAGGAGGAGTAGCGCCGACAACATGGTGTTTAGGAGGAGTAGCGCCGACAACAAAGTGTTTATGAGTAGTAGCGCTGACAACAAGATGTTTAGGAGAAGTAGCGCCGACAACAAGTTGTTTAGGAGAAATAACAATGTGCTTAGGAAGAGTAGCGCCTTACAACAAGGTGTTTAGGAGAAGTAGCACCGACAACAATGTGTTTAGGTGGAGTAGCGCCGACAACAAGGAGTTAAGAACAAGTAGCGCCGTCAACAAGTTGTTTAGCAGCAGTAACGCAAACAATGTGTTTAGGAGGAGTAGCGCCGACAAGGTGTTTAGAAGGAGTAGCGCCGACAAGGTGTTTAGGAGGAGTAGCTACGACAAGGATTTTAGGAGGAGTAGCGCCGACAACATGGTGTTTAGGAGGAGTAGCGCCGACAACAAAGTGTTTATGAGTAGTAGCGCTGACAACAAGATGTTTAGGAGAAGTAGCGCCGACAACAAGTTGTTTAGGAGAAATAACAATGTTCTTAGGAAGAGTAGCGCCTTACAACAAGGTGTTTAGGAGAAGTAGCACCGACAACAATGTGTTTAGGTGGAGTAGCGCCGACAACAAGGAGTTAAGAACAAGTAGCGCCGTCAACAAGTTGTTTAGGAGGAGTAGCGCCGACAACAAATTGTTTAGGAGGATTAGCGCCGACAACAAGATGTTTAGGAAGAGTAGCGCCGACAACAAGGTGTTTAGGAGGGACAACAAGGTGTTTAGGAGGAGTAACGCCGACAACAAAGTGTTTAGTAGGAGTAACGCCGACAACAAAGTGTTTAGGAGGAGTAGCGCTGACAACAATGTGTTAAGGATGAGTAGCGCCGACAACAAGGTGCTTAGGAGGAGTAGCGCCGACAACAATGTGTTTAGAAGGAGTAGCGTCGTCAACAAGTTGTTTAGGAGGAGTAGCGCCGAAAACAAAGTGTTTACGAGGAGTAGCGTCGACAACAAGGTGTTTCGGAGGAGTAGCGCCGACAAAAAGGTGTTTAAGAGGGACAACAAGGTGTTTAGGAGGAGTAGCGCCGACAGCAAAGTGTTTAGGAGAAGTAGGGCCGACAACAAGGTGCTTAGGAAGTGTAGCTCCGACAACAAGGTGTTTAGGAGGAGTTGCGCCGACAGCAAGGTTTTTAAGAGAAGTAGCGCCGACAACAAAGTGTTTAGGAGGAGTAGCGCCGACAACAATGTGTTTAGGAGGAGTAGCGCCGACAAGGTGTTTAGGAGAAGTAACGACGACAAGGTGTTTAGGAGGAGTAGCGCCGACAACAAGGTGTTTAGGAGCAGTAGCGCCGACATAAAGGTGTTGAGGAGCAGTAGCGCCGACAAGGTGTTTAGGAGGAGTAGCGCAGTCAAGGTGTTTAGGAGGAGTTGTGCCGACAAGGTGTTTAGGAGGAGTAGCGCAGTCAACAAGGTGTTTAGGAGAAGTAGCGCCGACAACAATGTGATAAGGAGGAGTAGCGCCGACAACAAGTTGTTTAGGAGGAGTAGCGCCGACCACAATGTGTTTAGGAGGAGAAACGCCGACAACAAAGTGTTTAGGAGGAGTAGCGCCGACAACAAGGTGTTTAGCAGCAGTAACGCAAACAATGTGTTTAGGAGGAGTAGCGCCGACAAGGTGTTTAGAAGGAGTAGCGCCGACAAGGTGTTTAGGAGGAGTAGCTACGACAAGGATTTTAGGAGGAGTAGCGCCGACAACATGGTGTTTAGGAGGAGTAGCGCCGACAACAAAGTGTTTATGAGTAGTAGCGCTGACAACAAGATGTTTAGGAGAAGTAGCGCCGACAACAAGTTGTTTAGGAGAAATAACAATGTGCTTAGGAAGAGTAGCGCCTTACAACAAGGTGTTTAGGAGAAGTAGCACCGACAACAATGTGTTTAGGTGGTGTAGCGCCGACAACAAGGAGTTAAGAACAAGTAGCGCCGTCAACAAGTTGTTTAGGAGGAGTAGCGCCGACAACAAATTGTTTAGGAGGATTAGCGCCGACAACAAGATGTTTAGGAAGAGTAGCGCCGACAACAAGGTGTTTAGGAGGGACAACAAGGTGTTTAGGATGAGTAACGCCGACAACAATGTGTTTATGAGGAGTAGCGTCGACAACATGTTGTTTAGGAGGTGTAGCGCCGACAACAAGTTGTTTAGTAGGAGTAGCGCCGACAACAAGTTGTTTAGGAGGAGTAGCGCCGACATCAAGGTGTTTAGGAGGAGAAGCGACGACAACAAGGTGTTTAGGAGGAGTAGCGCCGACAACATTTTGTTTAGTAGGAGTAGCGCCGACAACAAGTTGTTTATGAGGAGTATCGCCGACAACAACGTGTTTAGGAGGTGTAGCGCCGACAACAAGTTGTTTAGTAGGAGTAGCGCCGACAACAAGTTGTTTAGGAGGAGTAGCGCCGACATCAAGGTGTTTAGGAGGAGAAGCGACGACAACAAGGTGTTTAGGAGTAGTAGCGCCGATAACAAGGCGTTTAGGAGAAGTAGCACCGACAGGTGTTTAGGAGAATAAGCGCCGACAAGGTGTTTACGATGAGTAACGCCGACAAGGTGTTTAGGAGGAGTAGAGCCGACAAGGTGTTTAGGAGGAGTAGCGCCTACAAGACAGTAAAAGTAACACTGTCAAGGGGCCGTGACTCCGCCAAAAATCAATGAACCGGAGAAAAACGCAATATGCACAACCAGACACATCATACCAATGATTCTTGTTAAGTTTCGTCTAATCAAATCCAACACGCGTTTAAAAAATAGGTTAAAAACAAAAAAATATAAAAAAATAAAAAACGTTTTTTTTAAATAATAATGATAATGATAATAATAAAACTGTATAAGTGTGGTTAAGATTGCTCAAGAAACTCGGCCTGTATCGTGTTATCAAGATGTAAAACTGCACTTTTTTCTAATTCAGGGACCATAACTCTGGTAATACTGGTCCGATCTGGCCCATTATCAAACTCGTCCGAGATCGTATGGTCACATACAATCTGTGCAAGTTTGGTTAAGAGAGCTAAAGTAATGTAGCCTCTATCGTGCAAACAAGCCAAACACATATAACTCTGTTTTTACTGGTCTGATCCTCTCTATTATCAAACTCGTCCGAGGTATGGTCTATATTTGCAAGTTTGGTTAAGATTGCTCAAGAAATGTGGCCTCTAGTGTGTAAACAAAATGAAAAACTGCATTTTTGCTAATTCATGGGCCATAACTCTAGTGTTACTGGTCCGATCGGGCCCATTATCAAACTCGTCCGAGATCTTATGGTCATAAACAATCTTTGCAGTTTGGTTTAAGATTGCTCAAGTAATGTGGCCTCTATCGTGTAAACTAGCTAAATGGTGGCGACAGGCGACAGACGATGGACGAAGGGTGGTCACAATAGCTCACCCTAAAGTGCTCAGGTACCTTAAAGTGCTCAGGTGAGAAAAAAACATAAAAATAAAAAACATAAAAACAAAATACTTATTGCCTCAACATTACGCGAGCAAAAGCTAATCTCTAATACAAATGAAAACTTGCATATTCCCAAATCACATACAGTTTGCTATGATAGTGATTGTTCTGTATGTGGTCCTAAAAAATAAAACATCCTCCCAATCGAAATTAGCCTTAAAGATCACTTGATGAAATTGTAAAATTATAACTATATTCATGAAACTTATATTGTCTCATGGTGGTCTATCGTGTATGTTGTCTCAACATGGGATACAAATGAGCTATTCAAACTATATCATTACCTTATACAGATTGACTTTGGTGGGTTTTACCTTGTATGTTGTACAACGGCAAATACATATGAGTATTTGGGGTTCTAAACTGCTTTAGGGATATTTAAGTTGAAATTTTCAAATTGTACCTATATTTTAAAACATATGTTGTCTAATGGACAAGCTTGTATGTTGTTTAACCATGTGATGAACTCAAACGTATATTTATACATACCCTTTGATTTTAGTTTTAGACATTTTGCTGTTGGCTCTGAAAATCAAAAACATATTTCCTTAGGAAATCGGCTTGAGGAGTATATCCCCATTTGTGTAATCCCATTGAGATTGCATTTGAAAAAGATAATAAGTTAGAACTCAAATAATTTTGAATATGTTTTTACATGACACTTTCAGTATCACAAACATTTTTCTAGGATGTGCTACCCTTGAAATATAAATTCATACTTGATACAAACATTTACAAAACCTGGTATGTTGACCATTGCACTATTTTGTATTTCATTATAGAGATCACTACTCTTCTTCAACATTCGTAAAACTGTCATAATTTGGTAACAATGTGGTCGAATCCCTGCACATAGAATTCTAAACTATGTTCATCTAACATGTTACAGCAATACAGATATCTGTGAGAAATTATTAAAAATATAAAACCGAGTCTCCTTTTTACGTCGCGAAACTGAGGATTTAAAGGGTGATAACTCTTGAGTAGGAGTAAAAACTTCAATTTGCGAATTACAACGGATTTGTAAATGTTCGTTAGCATTAGCGTGTTGATCATCCAGATATACCAACACTTATTGTCTATTAAATTTATGACATATATTACCTATATGTTTTATTCCTAACCACTGCGAATGGGAGTGGGTGGAGCATATGTGTTTAGTTGGTTGGTTGAATCATTTTCAGCACATTTATGGTTATATATGACGGTCGAGTGTTTAGTGATAGAGGCAGATCACTCAATTTTCATGGGTAGAACCATTATTCTAGATCTCCCGCCATCCGTAAAACCCGACACTTTCTCACTTACAAGTCGAGCTCTGAGTGGAATTCGAATCAGTAGCGGTGAGAGACGGTGTCAGACTGGTGAAATTCAGCCCATTGAACACAATGCAATAAAGGCTATATTTGGAGATCGGTCATAAGTTCCACAACATTCGTACGCTTAAATACACTTTTATTCTGTGTATTAAACATATTTGGCTAGCAAACGGTCTCATATTTGGAATAAAACACCTATTCAGTTTTTCACATTTCGCGTCATTCATTCACATTAAGCGTATTCTGAAATAAGCATCTGTCAAAACCACATCACTACCTCTGTGCTCATACTCTCCAAAGAAATAATCCTGACAAACACAGTAAAATACTTAAAAATATCTCATGACAAAAGATATACTACTTTAACCTCAAGTTAGATTTAACAATGAAATAAAAACTAATCTTGGGAAAAACACATGCAAACTAAAAACTTTGGGTTTTTTCAAAGAACTATTTGAGCACCCTACGACGCGGAAGTACTTCCTGACTGGTCTGACACCTAAATTAGTCGCGACATTTGTCAAATATTTATCGAATACATCTAACTGACCAATAAGGTAGACCGAATGGACAATCAGATGCTTTTGCAAGGACCTATTATCTTTTTGGTTCAATTCCTGCATGCGAAGAACCATTCGGCTAATAGAAATCAAGGGTTTTAAGACGCGTTATACAAAACTAGAAAAAAAAAAAAAAAAATGAACAGTTTGGTATATTTCCATCAAGTAAAGTTTTCAAACATTGCCTCCTATATACCAATCTAAAATATACACATAATGTGCGCGTAGATATCAAAATCACTCATGCATGAAATGTCTTCATTTTTCATGGAGAAACAGGCCTTCTGTTAAATTCCAACAATTTTGAGGCATAAAATAGATCATAAGGCTACTTTGGGGCATATTTACAAGCATAATGTCCAATAAAATATACAGTTTGGCTTTAAAACGCCAGAAAAAAAGGAGACAAAATTGAAGTAATGACTCAAAAACTAAGCCTACCTCATATACCTGTAGCTGTTTTAAAGCCAACTAATACATTCAAGTCTTGGGCAACAGCTAGACAAACTTAATCACACACCAGAATAGTATACATTTCAATGGATTATACAATTTACCATATTAATGTGTTAAATTACAATTGTATGCCATTGCATAGTGATTTCATCTGAATTAAGGAAGAAAAAACGGTGGGATTTACACCATGTCTAGCAAAAAACTAAAATAAAAGCTGAATTCCACTAATGTCCGTATATTTCAGTTTCAGATTGTAAAATCCATCATCGCGTACACTATTAATAAGTTCTCGGGCTTTCGATACAAAGTAAGACTCCTTCTAGAGTCGCGTCATGTCAAAATGTCAGTACCGATACATTTTCAGATTTTAGCCTCATACGGTACCTTAAAATAATAAAAGCAAGTATAAAAGTCGACCAGGAAATGTAGCATTCTCGCTGCATACAGAAAGGATTGACGATCTTGACAGGTGTTTTAAATTGAATTACAGGTGTTTTAAATTGAATATCAGTTCGTTATTTGTGTTTATTCTGAAAGGTTCTCGTTATTATTGTGGAAACTGCGTGCCATAGTGCTACACGCTCTAACGTCGTTTTATTACCGGATTTTTTAAAGTGAAAGTTTCCTCTTCATTCCTTTCAAACCTGCAAAACCACTTTTCAATTTTTTTTGCAAAATACGCAACAGAAAGCAAACATACTAGCCACACCATTCACTTCCAACAATTTCGCCAATCTGACTTCGGTGAAGTCGGCTGATCAGTGTGGTAATCATATCAAAACACGGTGGCACGTTTATTCCCCCCGTCGTAGGTGTGAGATGGTCGGGAAGGAATACACCTTTTTACACGTCTACCATTGAGTGAAGGATTTCCATATAATCGAACACAGCAGTTAAATAATATGTTTATTACATTTTAAATCATTGTTTTAACCGAAATTATTCGTTTTATTGAACGTTATCGGCGGATGACGTCGACGTCAGCACCACTTTATTGACGTCATAACTCAGCGTCACAGTTAGTTATTTTTGTGTTCGGAGTTAGATAATAATATTTAGTGATTATGAATATTCTTTCACTGAGAAATCCTAATCTCTCACCAATAAAAATGTAATAAACAAGAATACTTGTATGATAAAACAAACTGAGATTATTTATGTATATAGAATAGATATTTGTGGGCACATTTAAGAGTTAAAAAAAGAATAGTGGCACAAAAGTCACATCGACGTTAACGATTAAATAGCAGGATTTTGCACGTATAAGTCGAATTAATGACAACAAATACTGTTCATTACTTCTAAAATATAAAGTTAAATAGAGTTCTATGCGTAGATCCAGTTCACAACCAACGTATTGAGCTCGCTCAACCGGTCATGCTGGAGCTCTATGAGTACACTTATGGTGAGTAGGGAGCTACCCGGCGTAACGTCTCTTAAGCATCTATAGATCTTAAAATGGAGCTGTATTCACTGTAGCTGTATCCTTCACTTAAAGAGTATGTATTGCTGAAAGTTGTAGTAATAATGTAATACAACTGTACATAAGTATAAAGGGGCCTCCGCGGCCGAGTGGATAGAGTCTCTGACTTGACCCCGTGCTTGCTATCATAACTGTTATTCATTCCGATCTTTGGATATCGCTGAGCCCGATATTTACGGATATCGGTGGTATATTCTCTAGTACTTTTGGTTTCTTACTTGAATTTCGAAAAGGTGGTTCACTACTCCAGCATCTAAAGGTTCTGAGTATTGTTTAATTACCGTTAGGATATATTGCCTGCTTTTGAATTTAGTGTTTTGACAGTTGGCTCTGTTATGTATTCGTATTCTCTGCTCCCAGCTAAATTCCCAATTCTCCAATTTATGTATTATTGGAAGTTTAAATATTGAGTTCTGCTCAACACGGGACTAGAGGGCGTGAATAGTATCAAGCAATTTTCATACTCTTTTTTGAGATCACTTGCCCCACACCGCTGTAGGTTCGATGGGGTTTTCCTCCACCAATGGAAGCTGAAAAGTCGACAAATGACCTTAGCTGTTGGGGCGACTATCAAATCCAATTCAATTCAATTACATCCATTATAAAACAGGGACTTTTCATAAGCCTTATTCATGTTATTGCGCAGTGTGAAACTCTATGTATAATTAATATACACAAACAATGAGCTTGCCACGCCAAACTGTTTTATTTCATGCTCAAATAAATGTGTTCGCGCATTTTATTTAAATTTCAGGCATGTTATGATGTGTCTTATTTTCTATTTGGATTGTTGATACAGGCAGTTCTTCCAGATCGCGCAAATCCCATAAATTTGTTCGACATATTCCATTTACCAGTATCATATGTCGTATGACATATTAAACACATTAATGTTTAATTATATTACGGATCGTGCGTATCATTCGATTGTGTATTGTTTTGAAATTCATGCAAATCAATTCATATTTTATTAAATTATTCAATTAATGATTTTTGCTGGAGACTATTGTTATTTAATATTAATTAAATATTGAATTATTTCGAGGAACGTCATTGCGCGTTGTTGCTAATAACCGTTGTGTTTGTTTCCCATACAGCCCTGAAACCAGGTACCCGCTTGCCGACATAAATCACAGATCGCCCGGAATCAGAACGATAAAGTTGAGACCGAATTTTACTCTGATAACTAGTAGTTGGAAAAGTTGATCATGAGAGTTATAGCAATCGGTAACTGGTTTAGTTACATGCTCGTCGTCTTACTTGGGACTAGTCAGGCTTTTGAACAATTCAAAATCACGCATTCCAACAAATGCTCTTCAACGGAGACGTATTTTCGAATTCTTTACGAAATGTCGCTGAAAGAGTGTGTTTTTGAATGCGACATACGACCGAAATGTGAAGCCGTTAACTACAGGCACCGCCGCCAGCAATGTGAGCTGCTACAGACTGATAATCCGCATTCTTTTGAACCAACCACGGAGCAGACCGGACCTTGTGTTTATATTAAGAAGAAACATATTGCCATGAACTCAGTAAGTTTTCCATATATCCGCTTGTTAGTGTTTTATGTTTGCGAATCCATACGATCTATATCTAAACACAACGATGTTTATTGCTTTTTGTGTTTTGTGGAACTGGTCTTTTGAATTGGAAGAATGAAACGTTTACATTCTTAAAGAACATTTAATAACATATAACCTTCTCAACTAAATGTCCGATTAAAAATATGAAATACTGCGGCAGTGTTTAATTTGTATATCTATGTATATAATTAAATTAAATAAATAGTAACTCTTCTTTAAATGTTCGAACTCTTGAACTTTTTCGAGAAAAATCACAGAAATACAAGGTTTAATAAGTAAAATCCATCTTTTAGATATGACGTTATGATAAAAATACCATAAAATATGTATAAATATTTATAATGTTTGCAATTTGGCTATTTCGAGAAAGCAAAAATTGCCATTATCATGACCGACAAAAAAGCAGAAAGACATCGTGTTATAAATTGTATTTCAGTTTTTACAAAAGTCATCGAAGCGTATTGGAATCTGAATTTGACGCTCTTTTTTAAAGACAGAAATGTACTTTTAAGTATATGTTAAAAGGAAATGTCTAAAGGTACGGCCGAGGAAGTGTCTGCCGGCACGACAGCCGTGTTGTTGTTTTTTTTTAAGACGCCTGTCTTGGGTGAACTATTTTCTAATCAAATTCGGCATTTTTAGCCAACGTTTATGGCACACAAACAGTCCGAAAAACTTGTTCTATACTGAACAAAAATAAAATGTACCCCTTTTTCGTTTCCTTATTATATAGACAGCAACACATGAAATAATAAATTATGTATATAAAATAATTAGGTCGACCACCACAAATAGCCCAAACAAAATATTTGTTTTGAAAAGTTCAGTACAAAAGGGAGTTATCCCGTTTTTTCTTAAACCATGCATTTGTGGTAAAAACACATAAAATCCACAAACAATACCTCAATTTGTCAAAGACAATATTCTCTATATGTTGCTTTCGAAAAGAAAATACAGAAAAATACAACACCGATTGTGTAGGTAGCAGCTTTTGATTATCAAAAATCATCAAATTACCTCCCTTTAAGGTTTTCATAGCATCCATAAAATAATATTGCTTGGCAACATTTGAAACTGTTTAAAGGAATCTTTAGTACTCAGTGAAGTGTGCTTAAAACATCAAACATTGTTTAATTAAAGCTCTGTTCAAGCTGTCTTACGCCCACTAAAGCTGGCCTATGGGAATACCAGCCAAAAAGGGGTTATTTGTTTTGTGTGAGTATATATGCAGTTTTAACAAAGTCATCGTAACGTAGTTGAATCTTATTTTGGCTCATTTTTAAATGTTTATTTTTTAAGTATCTCTTAAAAGTAAATGTCTATAGGTACGGCCGAGGAAGTGTTGTTCAGAGATTTTAAAGTATGATGTTTGAAATAAAAAATAAACTAGAACGAATTCGACGGCGCACCATCGCAAAAACGCACGTTTTCCTCACACAGGCTACTCCTACCCACCACCACACACACACATACCGGAGAACAACATACTATTATACACTGTAATCCCTTCATCAAAATGTTCGTTTGAGACATTATTAAAAAAATGACTCTTTGATACCCTACCCCCACCACCCACCTCATCCAACCCCAAACCCAAGGAAAGACGACCTTAGTTTTAAATAATAAATCATTTGACATGCTCTTTTATAGATGACTATTATACCAACTAATGTGCAAAAGTATGGAAAAATAACACTGTAATTGAATTATTAGTGTATTTGATGCCCCTTCCCCCAGGCCCCCACCGATGAAGTAGGAGAAAACAAATGTATACAGTGTAATCCCATCATCATAATGTTTCATTTGAGACATAAATAAAAAAGAAAGCAGATGTCCGATTTGAAATAATACAATCGTTTGATATGTTGTTTATCTTTTATAGACAGTTACATACACCTTCAAAATATGGAAAGAAAGTACAGTGTAATTAAATTGTTTATGTAATTGACCTTTTAACCCCTTGAGGGTTCTGGGTGTAGAGCCATCATCATATTGTTTCATTTGAGACATAATTACAAAAAAAAGTCCACCCTCCCCACCCACCCTGGGCCCCTTGGCAGACGTCCGAGTTCGAAGTAATAAAATAGTTTTAAATGCTGTTTATCTTTCACAGACGATTGCATACACAAAGTTATGTGCAAAAATATGGACAAATGACAGCGTAATTGAATTTTTAGTGTCATTGACCTTTTGATCCGCCCACCACCCCCACAGGGCCCCTGGCTGCGGAGCCAAACATAAAGTTGCTCTTGCATGTCGTCATCATATGCTGAAATCCTACCCTAAGTTTGGTTGAATTTCGTTCAGCGGTTTAGGAGAAGTTATGGTAACGGATGGACAGACGGACAAACGGAGGCGATTATAATATACCCTGTTTTTTTGAAAAACGTGGGTATAAAAGTAACTGACCCCCTGTTATCCTTCCTCCATCACCATCATCATCATCATGTTTCATTTGAGACAAAATGACAAAAAAATGCCCCAAATTCCCTCGCCACACCTCACCTCACCCCCTCACCACCCCCGCATCACCCACCCTGGGCCCCAGTTCGAGTTCAAAATAACAAAATCGTTTGATATGTTGTTTAATCTTTCATCATGTTCATAGGCAAATTACATACACCATGTTATGTGCAAAAATATGGAAAAATGACAGTGTAATTGAGTTTCTAGTGTATTAGACCTGTTGACCCCCTGAGGGCTCCTGGGTGTGGAGACATCATCATAATGTTTTATTTGAGACATAATTACCAAAAAAAATACCTACCAGCGCCCACCCACACTGGGGCCCCACGGGCAGACGTCCGAGTTCGAAATAATAAAATCGTTTGATATGTTGTTTATCTTTCTTAGACGATTACATACACCAAACTAAGTTTAGCTGAATTCCGTTCAGCGGGTTAGGAGGAGATGCGGTAACGGACGGACGGACGGACTGACGGACATACGTAGGCGATTTTAATATACCCTGTTTTTTTTCTCAAAAACGTGGGTATAATAAATAAGAAAATAGTTTCAAACTAATCAATTGTCTCCGAAATACTGCATTTAAGACAAGTAAATTGATGTAAAAAGTACGTCCTTAAATAAGTTTACAGGAGGCTTTTCTGGAAGAGTCTTCAACTTTGGAAATGTACCACTTCCTGATGAAATTGCATATCAATCAAAAACAATGTTTTTGCACCGTGTTTTTTAAAACTTAACTACATATATATAATGGAAAGTTTTTTCTTTGAGTTAAGACCATTCTTTTTATGTGACAAATGGATGTTTTGGGGAAATGACTGATCAGCAGCCGGACATTCTGATCAGCCTGCGGGTTGCTTACTCGCAGGCTGATCTGGGTTTACAATGGACGCAAAGTCTATTATAGTCGTGCTTATCGGGTTAATGGATAAACTTGTATTCGCCAAATATCTTGTTGTTGATAACGGCCTTAAATTAAAATGTATTTATTTTACAGTCAGCATGTTGTGATTATAAGTGTACAAACGGCACAGCATGTAATACAAATACAGGAAACTGCGATATAAAAGGTAACTTTTAACACGTAGAGTAATATAGAACGGGTTCTTTTAAATATCCACACTGAGGTTTTAAACTTATAACAAATTATATATGTATATTCTTGAGGGCTCGTGGAAGACAGACTAGATTCAAATGAGTTCTCTTGTTAAATAAAGCCTTTATTATTACTGTTATTATTATTATTATTATTATTATTATTATTTTTATTACACACTGAAAAGAGAGTGGTTGTTTACAAGATGATAGATATTTAATCTAGACATGTGTATTTTTATCTTCATACTCATCTTATAAAACAAGTAGAAACATGAGAAATCACAGCACCAAAATGCAATGACACCGTAGGTCCGTACTGCAACACAAACAAAGAGCAAATTAAATAAACAATGAAAATGACAACAATACACAATACAAAGAGTGGTGAATACAGGGTTACCGACTTGGAACGGTCAGTAGGAAATATGGCCTACTGGTTATAGCTTAAATCGAGTTTATGTATACACAACCTCGCTATTATCCTGTGTAATGGTGTAAATGAAAGTACATTCCATCAAAAGGCAATCTCTGACAGTAAAGGTCACATCCGGAGAATTAGCAAATAATACAAGTACTTGTTGTTATCAATATATATATAAGAAGAAATGTCACTGTAAGTGACAAACGCCTCCAAAGTGTTTTTTACATTTGACCTCTAAGTGTGACCTTGACCTTGGAGCAACGGACCTTGATTTTGCGCTTGACACGTCGTCTTGTTGTGGTGAGCACTTGTGTCAAGTTATTTGAAAAACCGTCCAGGAATGTCAGAGTTATTGACCGGACACGATTGTACGGGCTGACGGACTGACTGACTGACTGACTACTATATGAAACGCTTCGGGAGCATAAACATAAATAAATACTAATACATAATTAGAAACACCTCAGGATGTATCCAGATTGTACCAAACAAACATAGAACAATAATAAGCGCGAGAAACCTCATCTTATAATGTTAATGTATTACATTGACACCAGTAAATTCCTTTAAATAAACGTTTTGATGGAGTACCAAATACAAGAGAACGTTCAACGTGTTCTTGAAAAGTTTTTGTTCATTTAAAGCATATATTCACATTTATGCTTTTGCCCTTTAATTTATCATTGAAATCGGTGTATTCGTTCAAAAGGGTGACCCCTTGGAAGTAACGAACGTAAACAAGAAATAAAAGTAGCTGATTCGGTTTTATTTTGTCTGTTCATGAGAGGTAATACAAGCTGCAACACATCTCACACCGACGTGTGGTATGATACTTTAAATTCACACTGATTGGGCTCATGTGGTATGATACTTTAAATTCACACTGATTAGGCTCATGTGGTATGATACTCTAACGTCACACTGAATAGGCTTATGTGGTATGATACTTTAAAGCCGCATTGATTAGGCTCATGTGGTATGATACTTTAAAGCCACATTGAATAGGCTCTTGTGGTATGATACTTTAAAGTCACACTGATTAGGCTCATGTGGTATGATACTTTAAAGTCACACTGATTAGGCTCATGTGGTATGATACTTTAAATTCACACTGATTAGGCTCATGTGGTATGATACTTTAAAGTCACACTGATTAGGCTCATGCGGTATGATACTTTAAAGTCACACTGATTAGGCGCATGTGGTATGATACCTTAAAGTCACACTGATTAGGCTCATGTGGTATGATACTTTAAAGTCACACTGAATAGGCTCATGTGATATGATACTTTAAAGCCACATTGAATAGGCTCATGTGGTATGATACTTTAAATTCACACTGAATAGGCTCATGTGGTATGATACTTTAAATTCAAATTGATTAGGCTCATGTGTTATCATACTCTAACGTCACACTGATTAGGCTCATGTGGTATGATACTTTAAATTCACACTGAATAGGCTCATGTGGTATGATACTTTAAATTCACACTGATTAGGCTCATGTGGTATGATACTCTAACGTCACACTGATTAGGCTCATGTGGTATGATACTCTAACGTCACACAGAATAGGCTCATGTGGTATGATACTTTAAAGTCACACTAAATAGGATCATGTGGTATGATACTTTAAAGCCGCACTGATTAGGCTAGATGATCCCAAGGATCAATAAGTATACAGTAAGTATACAGACACATCAAATCTCACACAAAACTACGATATTTCGATTTTAAATAAATCCAGTTTGTTCACTTGAACATTAGCTATATGTAAACTCAGGACGTTTGAAAATGCAACTCATTTTTAAATTTCTAGTCCTGAATTGAAGTCCTCGTGCAATTGTGTTTTAACTGAAAGAAGTAGAGCAAATCAAACGCAACTGTCCATAGCCATACTTTAACCTTTGGGACAAATCTACTTGTGTACTAACATAAAATACAATCTTAATTTGAACAAAAAAACGGCGGACTAAAAATAATCGAAAATCAAAAATCTTGCGTTTTAAATGTTTGAGTATAGTTTAAAACGAACTAAAAAAATATAATATGTTTTGTTTTCTTTTACATTTCCACTCTAATATAATACATAACCTGATTTGATTCAGACCTCATCAGACGTTGATGGTTTTGTTCCAATGACTATAATTAGAATGAATAATTATAACTAGATTAGAACCAAACCATGATCATCACAACTCTTGAAAGGAAACACCTATCACATTTGTACCATTCCCTTTTGTTAAGTCAATTAAGGTTTTATGTATCCTCGCCTTTGTTCAGTCAATGAAGTTTTTATTTAACCTCGCCTTTGTTCAGTCAATTAAGTTGTTATTTACCTTCGCCATGTGCCACAAGACCTTTTGGCGAGCTGTTCACAAGAATATAAGAGTTAAGATAAGGTAGCATTAGAGTCCGGTTTCCTTTTTGTTAACGTAATAATTAACGATACAAATGTGTATTACCTATCACCTAACTGTGGGACGAAAGGGTGAAAGAATGATCAAACTCGGATGATAAACACAGAATATATGATCATTGGAAGGTTCTTTTGAAACGGCTATGGAAGCCTCAGTTTGAGAACTGTGGGATCACGGTTCTAAATTACCATATATGGAATAAATAAATAAATAAATAAATAAATAAATAAATAAATAAATAAATGAATAAATAAATAAATAAATAAATTAATAAATAATAAATAAAAATATAAATTAAATAAATAAATAAATAAAAAAAAATAAATAAAATAAATAAATAAATTAAAAGAATGAATAAATCAATAAATAAATCAATAAATAAATCAATAAATAAATAAATAAATAAATAAATAAATAAATAAATAAATAAATAAATAAATAAAATATAAATAAATAAACGAACGAATGAACGAGCGAACGAACGAACGAAAGAACGAATGAACGAAAGAACGAACGAAACCAACAACGAACGAACGAACAATCAAACAAACAAATAAATAAATAACAATAAACTAATTTATAAGGAGAAAATCTTCCAGTAAATGTGAGATCATAACTGATAATAAAATGCATCATTACAGTTTATTATACGTATTATATGAATACAGTTATATCGCTGAATACATTATTATATTTATCATTGTTACATATGTGGTAACTTAAAAATAGATACAGAAGTCGAACGAAATGTAGCATGCAAGGACCGTAGTCAACCGAAAACATGCACAGACAGAAACAGTTATTACAAAGATGAACAAAAAACAAGACACGACATCACAAACATGAAATGGCTGACAATATGACCACTCCCTTGGAACAGGCAGTGGCAGGGTGTACCAAACCTCTCTCTTCTCACCGTCACCCTAATAAAAAACGGGAGAGTGTACAAAAAATATCCACGCCAGGTTATATTCTTCAACAAACAAGGCATCACCAACAGGCAACACAAGTACAAGACATAATCGACCATGCATATATGAATATAAAAAACAAAAGCCTAGAAAGCCACAAAGCAAGTTATCATTGACTTGGCAGAATCTAGAGCAACAAGAGAGCAAACCGTTACGGTTACGACAAATACACGATTTCAGACGAACACCAAACGCTACCGTCCTTTGTGTTCTCACAATTGCGGCTTCCACATCCATTTCAGGAGAACCTTCTTATAGTCATATAATCCGATTTTGATCATTTGTTTACCATTTTCAAGGTATTTCATAACTCGCAATAATAATGCGTGTTTGACTGTATGCGTACATTCCCTTATATACTGAATCCCATTAAAAACGTTACACATGTTCTGGAAATATTGTGTATGGATTTACAACTGTAAACAGTTTAAATAACAAATTCTTAACTTAGTTTACAGCAATACGTAACATCGATTTTCATCCATGTGTGACTCTTGTCTGTTAAGTTATCGACGTTTAATTGATAAATGACATGTACTATTGTTTATTTTAATGATGCAGTTATGATATATGACTCCAATACATTTTGTTTGAGTACAGATATATTAGTGTAAGGTTTTTTTTTTATGCGGTTTAGCATAAAATCACTTTAGTAACATTTAATGGTACTACTATATAACGTTTCGTTGCAGAATGCCCCCGCTTCTTTTTACTGAACGGCACTATATGGGGCAATATGTACAGGATTGGATCCCGACTGAAGACTCAGTGTGATACTGGTTTCGAAGAACCTGAAAATGAGATTTATACAACGTGTAACACATCCGGACACTGGGACCCTGACATCCAGTGCAAACCAGGTACTGGTTATTCATTTTTTCGCATTTCTATAATGAAATAAGTATTTTAATTCACTGGATAATATAAACAATGCATATTACTTACAAATGAGAGAGAGAGAGAGAGAGAGAGAGACGTATTAACAATTGGCTTTATAGAAATGAGCATGTTTGCATAGCGACTGCTTTCTATTGCTACCCTTTCTTTCGCGGGTTCGAATCCAACTGAAAGCTCGACTTTTCAAGTGAGACAGTGTCGACTCATACGAATGTCGGGAGGTATACAGTACGGGTTGTACCACACCAAAAAAATCGACCATCGTATAGTGTAAGCTAAATGTGCGATAGATGACGTAAAAACACCATTCCATTTAAACTATTGCTGCTCTTGATCCAATTTCATGTCTTATGCCCACTGAAAAAAACACACCATGATGTAGCCAGTGGGCATACAGTGACACATGGCAATATTGAAATATTCATCAAGCATTGAAATTTAACGTCTCGATTTATTTATCCGGTATCATTTTCACTTTAAACCTGCTTGAATATGATTAAATAAAAGTTTGAGTTTTAATTTGTTCGTCTTATTTTTCCACTAGTAAATATATTATTGATGCAATATTACCAACAGTCAATAATATGCAAAAACAATCTGCTGTACATTATTCTTATAATTAATATTAATGACTAAACAAATGCAACTTATGTTAAAAAACTAACGTGAGGTTTCAAAAATCAAGATTGCCGTGTACACCTAGAACGTTTACCCTTACTCGAATTACCCAGAATCATTCCATTGGCGGAGGAAGACCCCAGGTGACCCTCCGGGCAATTTTCGTGCACGGGCGGGCACCTGGGTAGAACCACCGACGTTCCACAAGCCAGCTGGATATCTTCCTCACATACAGATTCCTTGGCACCTGAGGGATCGAACCTACAGCGGTGAGGGGCAAGTGATCTCAAGTCAGATACTCTAACCACTCGGTCACGGACGCCCTTAAGGTCGCTTGAATGGTGTCTTGTGTCAAATGTAGTTTTCCTGCCCAACACTTAGGTTTACATTCAGAATCGCAGTCAACAGTCAGCTGAATAGGAATCTTGCAATGTTAGAAACCTGATGTAGCATTATAATAATTTGTATTGATACGTTGTTTACAATTTCTAAAATGTGTGTGCCAACCTAACTGAGTAAGTGATTGGTTTAGTCATTTTATATATGCAACTCCGTATACTATCAGATGATGATAACTTTGGTTCCTTGTTCCTTATTCGTCATTCGAATACAGAACAAGGAAGTGATTACTTATTCCTTATTCGAATAACGAATAAGGAACAAGAACCCAAAGTTCTCATCATTACTATCAACTTTCGACGTCCCCCGCCTTGTCCATGTGAAATATGTAGAGGATAAAATAAAACCACAAAAACGATATTCAAGTTTTTCAGTTAGAATTTAAAATACATCTCTTTAAGCAATTGCCAAGAATGTTTGTGAGCGCGGAATGAATATACGGGTAGTACGACTGTCGGTATAGATCGCTGTTTGCGATGTTTGATTTATGTATGATTTATTTGCTTTTTAAAGTGGACTGTGGTTCTCCACCAGACGCAACCGTAAACGGTAATAGAACAGTAAATGTTACAACTTTTGGCGCTTCCATAACATACAATTGCAAAGAAGGATACACACCTAATACAACAACAGCAACGTGCCAAGCAGACGAAAAGTGGAGCATCACGATTGCTCCAACATGTTCTATTGGTAAGCATTCACATACACACACCATATTCTGAACAATATGATTTATGGGCGTCATTGTTTGGTGAGAGCATGCATGTCTCATTACCGAATGGTTATAGACGCCACCGCCGGACGTTAAGGTTACAGACGCCATCGCCGGACGTTAAGGTTACAAACGCCATCGCTGGATGTTAATGTTATAGACACAATCGCTGGAAGTTAAAGGGGCCCACCATAGATTAATGTCCAATTCCCCATGACAAGCCCTTAATCCTGGAGCAATAAATCACACCGACATTGGATCAGACATTTCTTAGAAGGCCATTCCATTTACCATGTTTTCACGCAAGCATCTCAGGGTCATTTCGGCACTCATCATGCTCTTGCATATAAGAAAATGCTAACTTTTACATACCTTCACCGGCTTTTAAAGAAATGTATCCAGAATGATTCAAATGTGGTGTATAATAAAAGATATAAATATTCAAAACTGGAAGAAAAAAAACATGCACTTTATAATATATAAAATCCCATTTCTAGTCATGTGAGATAGGCGTTTTCCTCATGTGAGATTATAAGAATCTTTCATGGGTATCCGGTAAAGATTGGAATTCCCTATCTGAACCGGATACCCATGATTGATTCTTTTTCTTGCATATCATTGACATTTTGTGCGTTAACGTCATCAATAAGTAACGTTTTACATGTTTTTCACACAATGATACATCTGTTCACGGTATTGACGTCATTATTGATGTGCGTGACTTTTATCTTTACCCATTAAGATAAAACTTTCCATCCCACATGTAAAACGCGGATATCCTTATCCGGTATGCAAGAAAACTCTATATAAATACATGATACGTCATGACTTCACGTTGACGTCATTTCATTCTAGCGTTATATTCAAATATAGTTATTGAAGTTACCGATATTTTTATGCCTGTACTGAACGAATAATCGGAGAAAAAAAATCCATCATGAGTATCCATGTGAGATAGGAAAATTTCACCCGAGGGTCAGAATTGCAACCAGGGACGAAGCTCTGGGTTCTTATAATCTCACACCACAGTTAATTGTCCGTAGGGTCCCAGTGTAATGTTTTCATTCGTGGCATAGCGATAAACACGATTTACAACATGTCTTTAGCCTTAATTCTTCATTTATCCAATATCTGCATTTTAAAAAAACAATGAATAAATAATTGCGTGACACATGTATTGTAATACAATGACAATAATACAACCCCGTTGTGATAAGACCCATGATCATGATGATACAGAATTAGCTAGAAATCTTATATCAACATGAAATGTTCTGTGATCTCTTCCAAAACATGCTGTAGATCATCGCCTGGTAAGGATAAATCAATGTATGCAATCGAAAGTAGAAAAGAGGAACTATAGTTTGTGTCTACCTCCTTTATCTGTAGGACACGAGTTCTCAAAGGCTGATAATAATTGTTTATTGCAGTTTTCTGTTATTTTGGGCTGTAACTGTATTCTCAACATGTACTTGATATCTTGAATGCATCTCATCATGCTTTGGACAGTTTTAGAACATGGGCAAACGTTAATAAAACTTAATGGTCAGATACCACTGTTGATTATGGGCTTCTGATTGGTTGAACAAATTATAGGTTTTATTAAGGCATATAGTCAGACTGTAAGGTAAATTTGGATTGGAATAAAATTACCCAAATAAAAACAAATCCACATAAAACATCAAAATAACATATTTCAATCATAACTTATTTTTATTTAGGATATTTTGATTAAAATTGAATTTTAATTGATAATATTACACTGAGGATGTATTTACAAAAAAGTACAACTAATTTATTGCCATTCTGGAGTTGTTCAGTGAACTATTAGAGGCTGAAATAATTACATTATTCCCAATTTGCTGGTCATTCTTGAGTGTATCTAAGATAGACTTTAAGAAAATTTACGCGTTTTTCAGCCAGTAAGAGGTAGGTGCTGAACCCAAAATGCTATATTGTGGGAAATGCAATAGTGATATGAGACCTAAAATGTGTATTTAAACGCTAAGCAAATGTTTTGATACTTCCACTGGGTTGTCCTGAGAAAGGAATGTAATCCGGGTTGTCCCAGGGATGTCATGAAGTCTAGTTGTCGAGTATTAAACATATTCAGAGTAATCATCTGTTTAACTATTTATCCAATAACATATAAACTATTCATGAAAACAGCATTTACATATGTTTATGTGCAAAATATGAGTCATTTCAGATTAATCGAATGAAAAAAGAAAACGAGAAACAACAACATTAATTTAAAATGTAAATCATCGTCTTTGCTTGGAATAAACGGGCAGTGCGTATTTAAAAAATTGCCATTTAAGGATACTCAGGCTGTGGGCCAGCTCTTAAAGTCAGGTGATGCATGTCCATAAAGTAATTAGATTTCGTGATTTGCTGCCACCAATATTGATGTAGACCTACATTTTAAACTGTTTATTTAAAAATAAACCAAATAATGTTAATGGATGCTTTATGCTGAACATTCTAAGGTACTATGTACACTTTGTTTGTCTAAGGCATTTTGTACACTTTGCTTGTCTAAGGCACTATGTACACTTTGTTTGTCTGAGGCACTATGTACACTTTGTTTATCTAAGGCACTATGTACACTTTGTTTGTCTAAGGCACTATGTAAACTTTGTTTGTCTAAGGCACTATGTACACTTTGTTTATCTAAAGCACTATGTACACTTTGTTTGTCTAAGTCACTATGTACACTTTGTTTATCTAAGGCACTATGTACACTTTGTTTATCTAAGGCACTATGTACACTTTGTTTGTCTAAGGCACTATGCAAACTTTGTTTGTCTAAGGCACTATGTACACTTTGTTTATCTAAGGCACTATGTACACTTTGTTTGTCTAAGGCACTATGTACACTGTGTTTGTCTAAGGCACTATGTACACTTTGTTTATCTAAGGCACTATGTACACTTTGTTTGTCTAAGGCACTATGTACACTTTGTTTGTCTAAGGCACTATGTACACTTTGTTTGTCTAAGGAACTATGTACACGTTGTTTGTCTAAGGCACTATGTACACTTTGTTTGTCTAAGGCACTATGTACACTTTGTTTGTCTAAGGCACTATGTACACTTTGTTTGTTATGTAAGGCACTATGTACACTTTGTTTATCTTAGGCACTATGTACACTTTGTTTATCTAAGGCACTATGTACACTTTGTTTATCTTAGGCACTATGTACACTTTGTTTATCTAAGGCACTATGTACACTTTGTTTATCTAAGGCACTATGTACACTTTGTTTATTAAAGCAATGCTGGTTGTTGACCTCAGGTCCGTGAATACCATGTAAATACACAGCTAAATAGTCATATCGAGCGTAGGTCACAGTACCAGCATTTACATGTCATTTGGTCTTTGACCCCGCCCCCGTTGGTTTAACCATCAGGTCATGTCAGTACTTTTTAGACGACCGCTATCTTCAACCTTATTTCCGTTACATAGACTATGGTGGCATTTTTGTATGAATCATGACTGTTCGAAATGAACAACACGCTTCCTCAGATTATTATTTTGAAGTTAGTTTTTATCTGATTTCTGCAACCTTTTAAATGCAATGCATACAGTGAAATGCATGCAAAATGTGTCTAGATCCTAGGGTTAAATTGGTGTATGTTTTGGACGCGGAAGTTAAGACATTATACAAAAAGTATCCACTAGCACATCGACATATACCTAGACTTAATATGTTGGAGGCATATAACCTTTGGTAAACGTATGCTTTTGTATTATTATTTGTTCGACCTTTTGAAGAATATACAATCTATTAAACTCGGCTAGAAGTCGGCGTCGGTTAACCTTTTACGTTAAGCTCATGTATCAGAAACTATTTAAAGGACTGCAATGAAACTATACACATGCATTCACTTTCATAAGACGAACTTGTACAGACAAGTTCCATAACTGTTGTTAGGAATTTCAACAGAAGTTGCTTAGATTCTTAATAAATAGACAAGGCATTTGAAGTCAAAGGCGATGTCATCCGACAACACTTCTTAATCAAATTGTAATGTGTATTTGCTTTTTGCAGATTGTCAAAATCGAACTAACCGATCAATAGAAGACTTAACGAAAACGGCAAATGGATCAGGTAAGAAAACAGAAACAAACCATACATCAACTACCGCTTTTGGCAATGTACTAGATCCTTTCCGAGACTACTTAAAACTCGTTCAAACCTCTGGATTAATAAAAAATATATATCTAACATGGTTTATTAAAATACTCAATGTTGATTGGTTATTGGGGTGGTCTGAAAAAAGCTATCTAACATGGTTTATGGAAATACTCAATGCTGATTGGCTATTGAGGAGCTTTTGAAAAAGCTATATAGACATCTCACGTCACGTCCTCGAACCGTTAAAACATCATTTTAAACAATTTTTTCAACGTCGAAAAATTCAAACCAACGGTTACGTTATTTTAAGGAAACGTTATATTCAAACAACAAATTGAACTTGTTAGAAACATGACAAAGGTGTATATTTTCTTCGTTTGGTGCTGAGAGATGGACGTACAATGTAAGTTGTGTAGAATGTACTGGTATCATGTTTAATCTCTCGAATAGATGTGTATACAATAATAATCTAACATGGTTTATGAAAATACTCAATGCTGAGTTTTTTAAAAAGCTACCGAACATGGTTTATTAAATACTCAATGTTGATTGCTTATTAGGGTGGTCTAGAAAAAGCTATATAAACATCTGATGTCATGTACGTCAATCGTTAAAACGTCATTTTAAACGCCAGCAAACACGTTAACCGATGAAACGTCATTTAAACGTCAGATTCAAACAACAACGCAATGAAATGAAACGCTACGTTCCAACAACACATTTAAATAGGATGAAGCTGTATTTTCTTTTCATTCGATATCGAGAGGTAGGAATAAAATGTACGTTGTGAGTATTTCGTGCAATCTCTTGTTAAAATGTGTTTCAGGATACATAAAATTCCATGTTAGATAAGAAATAAAATATTTCCAGCGGGTTTTATATTGTGCGCGATCAAAACCTGGTGTTTGGGACTTGAAACACATCGAAACCGTGGGCTTGCGGCCCTTGGTATCGATGAACTTCAAGTCCCGCCAACCCGCTATTGATCTGGGACAATATAAACCCGCTTGAAAAGTTTTATTTCTTTAATATAAATCTCAGACGATTTCCAACGTCGGAAAACATCCAAAACAACGATTACGTTAGTTTAAGGCAACGTTACGTTCAAACTTGTTCGAAACAAGATAAAGATGTATATTTTCTTCGTTTGGTGCTGAGAGATGGACGTACAATGTAAGTTGTGAAAATATGTTTGTATATTTTATGTTCAATCTCTAGAAAATGTGTTTATAAAATACATAAAAATTCATGTCAGATAACAAATAAAATATTTCCAACGGATTTATATAGTGCCATATCAAAACCTTGTGGTTGGGACTTGAAACACATCGAAACCGCGAGCCTACGGCCGTTTATATCGATGGTCTTCAAGTTCCGCCCACCAGGTATTGATCTGGGACAATATAAACCAGCTGGAAATATTTTATTTCTTAAATAATTAGTCGGCCGCATTTCTAACAGTATCATTTAACGTTATAAATATTATATAACATTATATGAAAAAATCATCGCTACCGACTTCTTCTTTATACAATATCTCAAATCTCGCTAAGCGCAAGTTCGTCAAGTGACTTTTTATTCTAATTTCATAAGTTTATGAACTATCATAAAGTGAAAACAGGATCGCGACCAGCTGCCTATATGTGTAATACTACGCCCAAGTTTAAAATGAGCCTTATCAAATAGTACAATGTTAAGAGACGATATACTAAAGGGAAAAAAGAACGCAACTCGGGAAATTACGCTCTATCATTTATATTCTGCACACTTAATTCCACGCAAAATTCCAGGGAAACCCAAGATGTGTTCTAACAAAAGCGTTGCATCCAGTTAAACAAAGGACAAAACTGTGATGTTATACACTTTGTAATCATAGTACACTTTGTAACACGAAATTCATAAATGTTGAAGTTCCACTTTGAGCCATTTCAGTACTGTATTTGATGTAAAGTGTTTGCAAAATTATACAGCCTAAGTTTAATTGAGCCAAGCACGAATTCTATAATAATGAAACTTTGCTGTTTTAGTATGTTGTCCGAAAGGAAATGTCTAATGTAGCCATATGTCATTCGATTTACAGCAGCATATTATTTATATAACAAATATAACGAAAATTCCCGAGCTGCGTTCCCTTTTTTCATTTGTTTTCTTTTTTTCCTTTAATATATATGTGTCACTCATTTAATGCGCTTGATCTTGCAATTTGCGAAATGATAAAATACCGTTAGTGAGAGTGAGTCTGACGCGTATATATTGTGTTTATTGAGCTCATGAACAAAACATTATATTTGTATTGGAATATGAGCACGAGTTATTCCGCATATTAATATTGCGGGACTTTTGGAGCGCAATATTTATCCGCGGAAGAACGAGTGCATATATCCTAATATAAATCTCAATAACCTTTTTATTGCATACGCATTTGTAAGAGCTTATTAATAATAAAACTAAACAATAGTTCAATATTTTATTTTCATCAACAACATTTATTAGAAGAAAAAATGTTTTTCCATAATGCATCCAAAATATTTCGATTTGTTTATCACGTGTCATATTTCGTGTGACGTAATATATATATATATAACTGTGCAATGCACCATAGTTCCAAGCACATTACACAGCCAATATGACTTGACGAACGGCTGATGGGCGAATACTGACGTTTCCTTTTACACTGAAAGTAAACGGAGTTTGTAAATGCGTATACAATAATAATGAAGACTATATTCAATGATCCTATATTTGTAATCCATATTATTATATTTAGGTCGTAATACTCGGTAGTTTTGTTCTTGTGAATATTGCGCTATAAATTATGAATTATATGTTATTTGTTTTTCTTTTTCTTATCCATTTTCTAAAAAAAACTAACCCGCCAAATTACGGCAAAATTACACTTCAAACCCGTTTATCATACTCTACCCAGGTGTGTCGATTAAACGAAATATTTATTCAGGGTTCTTAAAATATCCGAGATTAAATATGCGTCAAATGAATTAAGAGTTGGGAACACTTAATTTGACGCTCCCGTTTTGGGTTTTAGCCTGGCAGGTTAAAGTCGTTTACATTGTGTCTATAGAATATGCATTTTCAAAATATGCAAGTTATATATACAAGTTGACGTCAGTGGGTTTAGAAACGGTGTACGTCTGCTGTAAAATTGCCTGTTGATGGTGGGACAGGAACTATAATCAATGACACTTTATATAAAGAACGTTCTTCTATATGCTGCCAATTAAAGAAACGACCAGCTACACTATATAGTTCTATATATAGAAAGAGAACATTCAACCATATGTCTTGCAACACACTCTGCGTTGAATTGTTTAATGATGTCGTTGCGTAATTTATTGAGAAATAGAAAATACCTAATTTAATAATTAATAGTAATAATTGTTTCAATTCATTTTTAACAACCTTTTTCCTATTTAAAAGAAAAATGCTTCTACGCTCGCACCCGAAGAAACCAATTGTATCTTGTGATATTCTAATCATCTACCCACAACTTTCAGGGATAAGTATTACTACAACAACACAGAAAGCGTTTGTTTACCTAACAGACAATGAGGCGATCGTGAACGTTGAAAATAAAACGTCTATACAATTCAGCGTTCAGGTTTGTAATTGTTAATAAATAATATATTTGATAGTTTTGATGGGGTCGCGAAGTCTGGGTTCCATGGCGTAAAAGTCTTACACTTCCGTTCCGTGCTGATGGCCCATATAACAGTACATGTAGTAGCAACCTCGATGATATGCATCCGCTTCAGGGCTAAATTGCTCCTTTGTCAAATTCGTGCCAGATCGACGTTTACAGATCCATGCACCAATAATATACTATTTAGTATGCTTAAATTAGCGTTATAAAGCAGAAGCTGCGACTCATTAGTTGTCTTAGTATCACTTGTATATACGATTTGCATGTGAACTGCTTAGTCACTTTCTAGGAACTCAAAAGGAAACCCGGCCCAAAAAGTAACCTCTTACTCAAACGGTAACCCCTTACGCAAAACGGGAACCTTTCTTCCCGAAAGGTAACACCCGTTCTACCCAAAGGTTAACCCGGCTTATCCAAAAGATAACACGATTTTAAAGTTTACCAGGTATAATTAATGACAATTGCCTCAGCGATTTGTTATTTATTAAGCCCAATATCCCATCAAATTGTTCGTGCAAGCGTGCGTCTGTCTGTTTTGTCTGTCTTTATATGTGCATGTGTGTTTTATAATGGAGCTCATTATTTTTTCACGTTTGACAAATGTTGTATTCCGTCTGATTTAGCGTTTGACACCGGAATACTGCAATTGTGGTTGTCATGCGGTTGTTGGTCTGTCAGTCCAGATGTATATGCCAACATATAAAGTAGAGTTTACTTATCAATTATCGTTTCTGAAGGGCCCAGGCGATCACAGGGCCGCCCCAACCCATAGTTGAAAAATAGTATTTTCCCTCCTAAAACATTCCCGTCAAAATTGTCCCAGAAAACAAATCACACGTAAAGGCTAAAGGTGTACCGCGGGATTGATAGACCCCTTTCAATTTGTTACAGAATAAGCCTTCGATATTGACGGGAATGTTTTGAGAGGAGGAAAACACTTTCCTCAAAAATTGTTTGAATGCACATCTGGGCTGATAGAATAACAACCAGATGACAACCACAACTGCTGTGTTCAGGTATCAACAACTAAATCAGACAATACAACATATTTCAAACGCAAAATATTAATGAGCTACATTAAAAATAATCAGGGTCAAGGGATGTCTGTGACCGAGTGGTTAGCGTCTCTGACTTGAAATCACTTGCTCCTCACTGCTGTGGGATCGATCCAGCTATCCAGCTGGTTTGCGGAACTTCGGTGGTTCTACCCAGGTGCCCGCATGTGCACGAAAATTTCCCGGAGGGGCACCTGGGGTCTTCCTCCACCAACAGAAGCTGGAAAGTCGCCTTATGACTTTAGCTGTTGGTGCGACTATAAAATCCAATTCAATTCAATTCAGAATCCGAGTCAATTAACTCGACCTACCCCACTTAACCACGAGGGCCGAGTTGATCTTGGTAGACTTCCATTCACACAGATTTATCAGGGGCTCAATACGTAATCGAGGTGTTACATTTTGGGCACCAAGTGTCAATAATTATAACTGGTACATTTTAAAATTGAGCTACCACTTTGGTAGGCCGTGTTACCGTTTGGGTAGGTCAGAGGTTACGTTATGGGCAGAAAGTGTTACCTTTTGGTAAGGAGTTACCCTTTGGACTGGTTACTGGGCTACTTGGTTTCTACACACGTAAAGAAAATCTCCAAAACAGAAAAACATTAACTCATATTAATTTATCTTAAAGTAATAAGTACTGATAAAGGTGATCCTTTGAGAGCAAGTAACACAATTAAGAGAATAAAGCAGCAGTCTCGGTTTTATTGAGTCTGTTCATGAGAAGTAATGAGAGAAGCAACACTTCTCACGCCCCTAGCACCGGCTTAAGCGGTATTCTACTTCAAAGCCACCTATATTGGGCTCGTTGGTCCCAAAGGACCAGTAAAAAAAAACACTACTGATTCGTAGCACGGGGAGACTTTTTACAGCCGCCACACTGCACTAAACGAACGCTAGTGTGAATGTTAATAAGTACTGATAAAGGTGATCCTTTGAGAGCAAGTAACACAATTAAGAGAATAAAGCAGCAGTCTCGGTTTTATTGAGTCTGTTCATGAGAAGTAATGAGAGAAGCAACACTTTTCACGCCCACTAGCACCGGCTTAAGCGGTATTCTACTTCAAAGCCACCTATATTGGGCTCGTTGGTACCAAAGGACCAGTAAAAAATAACACTACTGATTCGTAGCACGGGGAGACTTTTTACAGCCGTCACACTGCACTAAACGAACGCTAGTGTGAATGTTAATAAGTACTGATAAAGGTGATCCTTTGAGAGCAAGTAACACAATTAAGAGAATAAAGCAGCAGTCTCGGTTTTATTGAGTCTGTTCATGAGAAGTAATGAGAGAAGCAACACCTCTAACGCCCCTAGCACCGGCTTTAGCGGTATTCTACTTCAAAGCCACCTATATTGGGCTCGTTGGTCCCAAAGGACCAGTAAAAAAATAACACTACTGATTCGTAGCACGGGGAGACTTTTTACAGCCGCCACACTGCACTAAACGAACGCTAGTGTGAATGTTAATAAGTACTGATAAAGGTGATCCTTTGAGAGCAAGTAACACAATTAAGAGAATAAAGCAGCAGTCTCGGTTTTATTGAGTCTGTTCATGAGAAGTAATGGAAGAAGCAACACTTCTCACGCCCCCTAGCACCGGCTTTAGCCGTATTCTACTTCAAAGCCACCTATATTGGGCTCGTTGGTCCCAAAGGACCAGTAAAAAAATAACACTACTGATTCGTAGCACGGGGAGACATATTACAGCCGCCACACTGCACTAAACGAACGCTAGTGTGAATGTTAATAAGTACTGATAAAGGTGATCATTTGAGAGCAAGTAACACAATTAAGAGAATAAAGCAGCAGTCTCGGTTTTATTGAGTCTGTTCATGAGAAGTAATGAGAGAAGCAACACTTCTCACGCCCCCTAGCACCGGCTTAAGCGGTATTCGACTTCAAAGCCACCTATATTGGGCTCGTTGGTCCCAAAGGACCAGTAAAAAAATAACACTACTGATTCGTAGCACGGGGAGACTTTTTACAGCCGCCACACTGCACTAAACGAACGCTAGTGTGAATGTTAATAAGTACTGATAAAGGTGATCCTTTGAGAGCAAGTAACACAATTAAGAGAATAAAGCAGCAGTCTCGGTTTTATTGAGTCTGTTCATGAGAAGTAATGAGAGAAGCAACACTTCTCACGCCCCCTAGCACCGGCTTAAGCGGTATTCTACTTCAAAGCCACCTATATTGGGCTCGTTGGTCCCAAAGGACCAGTAAAAATATAACACTACTGATTCGTAGCACGGGGAGACTTTTTACAGCCGCCACACTGCACTAAACGAACGCTAGTATGAATGTTAATAAGTACTGATAAAGGTGATCCTTTGAGAGCAAGTAACACAATTAAGAGAATAAAGCAGCAGTCTCGGTTTTATTGAGTCTGTTCATGAGAAGTAATGGAAGAAGCAACACTTCTCACGCCCCCTAGCACCGGCTTAAGCGGTATTCTACTTCAAAGCCACCTATATTGGGCTCGTTCTAAGTTCTGTTTAAGTAAATTCGTTTAATTATAAGCATCAGCGTTACTAAAGAACTTTAAAACTCATCATTTTATAAATGTCTTGAAACTGTTTTTCTAGACCACCAACGAAGTCCATATTGCTCTGTCAAGCACAAATAGTACAGACATCAAGGGATACGAGATTGTTCTTGGTGGATGGGGAAAAGCAAAATCAGCCATTCGAGACGAAATAGATGGCAAAAACAATCCGGTAATCAAGAAGTAGGTGCATTTTTTTAAATATACCGATTTCATATGTTTGCATGCTTCTATATTTAAAAGCAAAATTCCACTATGTTTCTTATTACCAAAATATTGCAAGTTGAATGTAAGTCGAAAATACAGAAGTTAAGATCTGTCCAAACTGTAGTGAATAAATAGAAGTATTACCTTTGATTTTACTAGATTTTGCAAATTATTTCTCCAATTTCATTTGTTAAAACCTTAATTCATATACGAGCTTGAATGTAGTTACATCAATTAACATATACACACACGATCCCTAGTAGATAGTCAAAACTGTACTTGTGGCCTAACAGGAACAACTTATCACTACTTGTTAACTTGTCGGAGATATACTGATCAAAAACAAGCATTTTTTACACATTTAACCTGTAAGCCATCTCAACAGAACTTACTGTTCGGGTCAAGTAATCTTTAGGATCCAATTAATGCCCACGTCGTTGAAAAAAGTTCAATCGTTCATATTAACAACGAAACGCAAAGATAACAGCGTGTCGAGTTAATACTAGGCGGACTGTTGTGACTGGTGAAAAAACTATCGTTATACCAAGTTCAAATGTATTACTAATCGTCGACAGTTTTAATGAATCATTATTATGGTTTGACCTTATCTATCGTGCACACAATCCAAATTTATATTAATATTTACAAATGTCATGTGAACATGATATGATAATATTTATAACACATAAAATGCCAACGATATCTTTTGCATCAATATGAATTTTAAGGAGGTGAATTTAAATAAGTTTTCATCGAAAGTTTCTTTTCAAATCCTGTCCATGTATTACTTGACATAATGTTTCACCATATTTCTTGAATAAAATACTGTTTAAACTGATACCGTCAACAACTACAATGATAGGCAACCGAATATAATATACATCGACTGAAATAGGGAAAAAGATAAACAACAACTACCTTCACCCATCCCCTCCTCCAATACCCCCATCGTGTACGCGACTGTTGACAAGGCAAAATATAGCAACCGTGTGTTAAAACAAGGGTCATACCTCACTCTGATGTTTATTTCCCGAAACTGATAATTTTCAGACATGTTCTAGCTTTCATTGATATTAAAGTAAAAATCTAACTCTAAATGGCTTGGTAAAAATCTAACTCTAAATGGCTTGGTAAAAATCTAACTCTAAATGGCTTGGTAAAAATCTAATTCTAACTGAAGGATCTAGAGTGTTGACAGAATAAAATAAAACACGTTTCATAACATAAAGCGCAATTACTCTGGTTTGTTTTCAAATACTTTTTTGAACATTTCCTAGCTTTCATGAATAATAAGATTCTTACTAAGTTTGGTAACTATTGGACGCAGAGCTCAGGTGGTAGACTATTGACAAGGCACTCTTTAGCGTTGTTTCAATTAATCAAGGACTATAACTCTGATGTGTAGTATCCAATATTAGTGGTTTTCAAACGGTTCTGAGCATTCATGATACTAAGACTCTGACGAAAATTGGTAAAGATCAAATAGATACAAATTGAGTCGTAGAGTGTTGACAAAGCAATATATAACGTTTTCTGTTAAATCAGTGGCCATACATTTGGGGCTTATTTACCGATAATTTGTGATTTTAGTGCCTATATTAGCTTTCATTGATATTAAGACTGACACAGTTTGGTAAAGATCCAACGCAAGATGAAGGTGCCGCAGTGTTAAGCATTGTTCGTTGAATCAAGGACCATACTGTTACGGATAAGATCCAACATAAAAGTGCTACAGTGTTGACAAGGCAAAATCTTATTATGTCGTTAAGTCAAGGGCCTCGAAGTGTCCTTTGACCATCTATGTATGACCTTGACCTTGGAGCCATGGACCCGAATTTTGTGCATGACACGTCGTTTTGTTATGGTGAGCACTTGTGCCAAGTTTTTTGAAAATCCGTCCAGGCGTGCAAAGGCTATTGACCGGACACGAATTGACCTTTGACCTCTAAGTGTGACCTTGACCTTGGGGTCACAGACCTGGATTTTGTGCGCGACACATCGTCTTGTTGTGGTGAGTACTTGTGCAAAGTTATTTGAAAATCCGTCCATGAATACGGACCTGGGTTTTGCGCGCGATACATCGTCGTGTTATGGTGATTACTTGTGCCAAGTTAATCAAAATTCCATGCAGGGGTTTTGAATGTACAGTCAGGACACGAACTGTGGAATGTTGGAATCCGGACAGACAGACAGACACGCAGACAGACAGACAGAAAGACAGACTGACAGAATCCGGACAGACAGACAGACAGACAGAAGGACGGTGCGATTACTATATGCCCGCGAAATTTTCGGGGACACAAAAATACTTATTAATAAATGCAGACAATTCTCAAGTTTTTACGTCTGTGTGATCAAGATAGATTCAGGACGTTTCGGCACCAAACCATTTCGACACCTAGACGTTTCGGCATCAAACCATTTCGGCAACAATTTAAATTTTACCCTAAACGTTTCGACACCCATTTATATTTGAATATTATAATGAAGTAAAAAAGTAAAGAATTTAAATATTTTCTATAATATCACTTGTAATTCATTTAAAATGCAAAGTTGATTGCCTTAACGGCAACTCCGAAGCGGTTTTGAGCCTGAATACAACTAAAACATGAACATAAATAGTGCCCATATGATAATCACTTGAAAATTTAAGTAAATATGAATTTTATATTATATTGTAGCATGGTCACTGAAATTCCCTTTGTAATAGCTTAGGTGTATATCGTTTAATTGAAAATACTTGAATATGTTCCCTTTAACAGGTATAATAATGTATACCTAAGACCAAATAAAAACTCATCTGTATTCATACAGTATTTTTTAATTCTCCACTTTACCTTCCTGTCATCTCCATATCGACGACTACAGGTATGTGACTTGAACAAAGCCTCCACAAACTAACCCATTATTAAAAACAGTCTACATATATAACGCATGCGTTATACATGTACGATTCTTGTTAAACTTACTAAGTAAGCCTCTTAAAACAACTATACAGAAGACGGCAAGAAATCAGTATGTATATTGACCAAAATCATGAACAATCTTCCAATAATTATTTATATATCAGCGAATTGTCACTATTTATTGAACGACCTTCCTGTATGTTTCTATATTTAGAGGTAATCCCCTAAACGACAAAGGGAATCATGTGACGGTGTTTCTTTGTATCAGCTGGCAGGATTGGGTGATTGCTGTTGGAGATAAAAATAGTTATCCCATTTGTTTAAAAGGATATATTCATATCAAAACAACATAGCTTTATTTGTCATAGTATATTCAGCAAATCATAGGAGGTTTGATTGTTTTTTAAACTTACTAAGTAACCCCCTTAAAATAATTATACAATGATATGTATGTTGACCAAATTTCATGAACAATTGTCCAATAGTTATTTAGATATCATAGAAATGTCACTATTTAGTGAATGATCTTCCTATATGTTATTTTCTTCTCTATTTAGGGTTAACCCCCTAACAGACAATGTGGCGGTGGTTCTTTGGATCAGCTGGAATGACTGGGTGATTGCTGTCGGAGTAGGAAGTCATGTGGGATGTTCAGCAATCATGGAGTGGAGAGATCCTGAACAAAGGCATCAGGTGAAGCACATTGCTGTAGCAAAGTGGGCGGGTAATGGGAAGGCAGACTGGTTATTTTGACAACTTCATAGCCAGTTTATTTAGTACTACTTTTTGATTCTAAACTATACAATTTTATTTTCTGCCCTGTGTCCAATATTGTAACTACGAATTTAATGTGTATTGTATTGTAATGGTATATGCACCATGCTGCTGGTTTTGCGATACTCGATTCATAAATTTCTCTGCAAACGGACTGCGTATAGTCGTCTACTGTTCAGGTTTTTATCAAAAAACTGAAATCTGATTGATCTATTCTATAAGAATATAATGCACAATGTAAACTTAACTTTGTTAATGGCATAATTCATTATTATATGATATGGATATCAACCCTCGGGTTGATATGACTTTTTACATTTCTAAAACGCATAACAAATAAAGGAAAAACGTTTAAGGGATGGCCTTTTTTATTTTGTTATTAAAAGGCTCTAAGCGCATAAACAAAAAAACAACAAAAAACAAATTTTTAAAAAAATATAAAAATGTTTAGTAAAATTCTTCAAAGTTCCATGAGAATTCAAAATATTACTTAAAAACAAGTCATCATTTAATTGAGTTTTAATGTGTTTAATTATTTAAGTGTGATAGAAGGTACTTACGGCCGATTTCACCAATAATTCCTTAAGTTTTTACTTAAATATTTAAGAAAATACTTAATTTTATCACTAAGTAAAACTAAGCAGAAATGTGTTTCACCAACATAAATTAATTTTCTACTTAGGAACTTAGCTAAGTAAGACACTTAACAACTTAATTAAATATGGACTGGGAATTTATCTATTCTGCAAACAGTGCATGCAGTTTTCATGGAACCAGTCAAGAATCATGATCACCAAGATGCTTGCAAAAGCTCATAGCAACCAATCACAACAAATGTATGGTAATTGCTTCTTTTCTGATCATCATTTTTGAAAAAATAAAGCATTTTAACTGTATCTGACTTTCATGTTATGTATTTAGTGATGTTGCAGATACATTTGTGTACATGTGTCTCGTTTATGGACATGAACTTGTGAAAAATGTTGAAGGGACATCCCAATGTAATTTTAGCTTTATGAAAATCCTTGAATAAATTTCTAAGAAGGCAAAAGATTCATGTAAAGTTTATACCGCATGATACAAAAATGATGATTAAATTTTGTGCATTCAATTGCATTATTTCTTTAAATTAACAAATTGAATGCTTTAAAAAAGAGTAAGTTAATGGACCTTTGGAAACGGCCGAAAACGAAACATATTTCGTCCATTTTTTGCTGTTTACTTATTGGTAAGTCACCTCCTAAGCTGACTTAGAAATTTAAGTATTTTACTTAAATTTAAGTTTTTACTTAATGAAATTCGTTTGGTGAAAACGTTTTCCTTACTTAAGGAAAACTCAGAAGTAAAACTTAATAAATTTAAGATTTTAAGTAGCTAAGTATATACTTAAGTATATGGTGAAATCGGCGCCTGTTGAAATAAATTTCTACCAAGTTTTATAATAACAGTGACTTAGTCAATTAAGTATTTATGTAGTATTTAAGTATTAAGGTAAAACTTAACGAAATATTAATTTATTTTATACGTTTTAAAGTATGAGATATGTTTGGTTTTGTATTTCAAAAACTACAAAAGAAACATATTAACACCATGATAATGCCTTACTAAAAGTAAAATGGTTTCAACACAAAAATCAGAACTTCCAATTTTAATTTTTTGTGGTTCGTTTCTCGGCAAGATATTTCTGGACTTGGTTATCATCGATGTTGTTACGTATTATTGTCTACTTTTTATCGAAAATAAATATATGTCAACATACAGTTACTTGAAGACCAAATGGCGGGTATTTCTTTATTTACACTGTCCTGTTTTAATGGGATGACAGTATGGTAAGTGTGAGGTTTGGTGCACCCTAGAACCGGTTTAAACCCCCCAGTGGCCTACTTTGCCACTGACCGTTCCAAGGCGTTAGCACTATTGTCAACTCTTTTGTGTTTGTGATGTCGTTTGCATTTATTATTACTTTTGCCTTCTTCTTTGTCTGTTTGCGTGTTTGTTTCTGTGTTTTGAGTTTGACTGTCCTCCTTGAATGCTACTTTCCCTGTCCGATCTTTTAATATTTTTTTTTACTTGCCGCATTGTGGGAGCTCGTGGGTTACATACCCGGCCGGGTAATACCAAAGACCTCATACAGTTGTACTTGTAGCTCCATTGCTAGAGGCATACAGAAAGCAAATCAACTTTTGTTTGCAATAAAATGCATTTTTTAGTATTTAAGGTATGTTTTTCTGGCTGAAATGACTTTATTGACGTGTTTGTGAAAGCTAAGAACCATTTGCATGGTTGTTTGATGATTTTATTTATCAACTTGAATTGTTGAATGTGAAAGCAGAATACATGTAAGAGGTGCCGAATTAATGCAGTTTTTTCACAGTGTCAACACAGATCAGAATTTTATTTTCTTAAATGCCACATGAACCCTACATGTTAGCACTTTACTAGAGAGGAAGGTCATAACACTAGGAATATGTAAGTGAATCATAATTTGAACTTCTTTTTGAAAAATGGCAAACTAGAAAGCTTAGAAAATATTGTACTTTAGTCAATGGGATTTATTTTTCTTCCGGTACACCTCGACATTCAGCATATAAAGGGTAGTTCTAGGACTAGAGGGACCACGAGTCGGTATAATGTGACTTTTGAAACTATACTTTGAAAATGATTGTTTAAAAAAATAATTACACCAATTGATTTAACATGTTTTAATGTGTATTTGTGCAACTTTTCATAATTTATTTTACAGTAGTGTATTCAAAATTTTGAAAAAGGGACCTCTGATGTGAAGCATTCATAATGTATATAGAAACCTACCCCCAGCGCCATCTTCTGGCTTTTATATGACAGTTTGGGCTTATAAGGTTCGTATGTCAGTTGTTTAACCTTTGCAATTTGTGTTTAAGGCGCGTATGTCAGTTGTTTAACCTTTACATATAGTGTGTAAGGCGCGTATGTCAGTTGTGTAACCTTTGCAATTCGTGTTTAAACTCGTATATCAATTGTGTAACCTTTGCAATTCGTGTGTAAGGCTCGTGTGTCAGTTGTTTATTCTTTGTAATTCATGTTTAAGGTTCGTATGTCAGTCAATTTTTTTTCGTTTAACCTTTGCAGTTCGGGTATAAGGATTTTATGTCAGTTGTTCAGCCTTAAGGTTCGTATGTCAATCGTTTTAGTCGTGTACCCTTTGCAGTTCGTGTTTAAGCTCGTATGTCAGTTGCTGAACCTTTGCAATTCGTGTTTAAGACTCGTATGTCGGTTGTTTAACCTTTGCAATTCGTGTTAATGACTCGTGTGTTAGTAACTTAACCTTATTAATTCGTGTTTAAGGCTGGGATATTAGTCGTTTAATCTTTGCAATTTGTATTTAAGTCTCCGTTATCTCTATATTACTCATGTAATGTCAACTATAAATGTATTTGGTGTATATTAGTTAGTTTTCAGATATCTGCAATATTAGTATCATGTGTGCTACGCTCGTTTATAATGAATGCGTGCACATTTCTCTTACTGTCTGATGTTGTTATATTGAAATATATGCACTTATAATTCCAAACTCATTAACATATCTGAATTTAACAATTTGATTGGATGAAACCTAACACGTTATGTCGTTTCCGCAATCTTAAAGAAACTAAACCGCTAACGGCAAAATTACACTACAAAAACGTTTATCAAAACTCTATCCAGGTGTTCATTTCACATAACAATGTATATATGCCGATTAAAAGTATTGGTTTATTCGCGGGGTTTTAAAATATCCGGGATTGAATACGAGTAAAGTGAATTATGAGTTAAATCTTACTTCGACGCTCCAGTTTTGGGGTTTGGTCTGGCTGGTTAAAACCGTTTATATTGTGTCTGTATAGTTTGGATTCTCAAATAATTAAAGTTATATATACGTATTCCTCGTTGTCACTAGATTTAGAAACGGTGTACATCATGTTGTAAAATTGGTTGTTGCTGACGCGATAGCTACTTTTTAATTTTATTTAAAACGAAAGGTTAGAATTATAAAAGTTCATTCATTTCTTATTGGGTTTATATATGTGCAAAATGTGCCGAATCCCGCAAATTTAACATAAAATATAAACATGTTACATATGTATACACTCCATCAAAAAAATATATTTAATTTCATATATAATGTCTACTTTTTATCTGCGTGAAATGTATATTGTAAATTTGTATTTTAACATACACAAAAGGATAAAAATATCGGACAGGGAAAGCAGCATTCAAAGACGACAGTCAACCACAAAACACAAAAACAAACACGCAAACAGACAAACGAAAAGACAAAAGTAATAAAAAATGCAAACGACATCACAAACACAAAAGGGTTGACAATAGGGCTACCGCCTTGGAACGGTCAGTGGCAAAGTAGGCCACTGGGGGTTTAAACCGGTTCTAGAGTTTTTCATTTGAATGTGTTATTTGCGGGTTTTTTATTCTGGGATTTTTGCTTACTTTTAGTAAAAATAGTATTTTTGGAATGCCTGTTTAATTTAAAGGTCTTAATGATATTCCGTTAAAATGCTCCATTCTTATTTTTTTGGTATTATATTGTTAATTGTTTGGATATGTTAAAAAAATATTAGATTGTTACTTTTTAACATTGATAATTTAATATTAAAGTCAATGTATTTGTTAACTTATAATTATTTTGTTCGATTTCTACTGTTCTACTTTATTAATTCAAGTGAACACATGGTTTATTATTATTTCCGAAGTATGTGCATATTATAATTGTTAAAGATTCTTTGTTTTTTGTTTTGTTTTGTGTTTTGCAAAATACTCTTTTATTAATTGTTTATTAACTGTGGGTTTGTCAACTTAAATTTAATTAAACCAAAATTATTATTAATTTTATTCAAATATTATTTTTCTTTCGAACTATTTTGTGGAATTAAATTTAAATCAGCATCAGTTTCAATTTATAATTGTTATACAATCTGTAAAGCTACGTTTAAATGTCTTTGTAAGTGTTTTATACATTTTAAATATTATCTAAGCGTGTGTTTATTCAAATGACCAATTCTTTCGTTGGTATATGAGTAATTAATTATATTTTAGTGTTGCTATATTTGAATTATTGTAATAATTCCGTAGATAGAGCAATAATATGTTATACTTTTTTTAGATTAGCAAATAAGCGTTACCAAAGCGAAATATAGGTTAATGTATTTAAGAGTTATATATTTGGCACAACAACGCCTATATCGCTCACCGTATTTAAAATTAAATGTATATGTAGAAATGTAAATGTAAATGTACAGACAAACAATCTTTACTATAGCGAGTTCTGACAAACTTGTCAAAGTCTGATGATACAGAAAGAAGATATGATCATTCGAATGTTCTGTTGACACGAATATGGGAGCCGCCACTTCGAGAGTTATGACATCATAGTTCTAAATGACCGTGTCATATGCGACTCCGTTCTAAAACAACCTTCAAATGGTCATATCTTCTTTGATTATCATCCGATTTTGATAATTGTTTCACCTATTTTAAATTTTTTCAAAACTCGCAATAAAAGAGCGTGTTTGAATGTGTCGCTACAATCCCTTTAAGACTGTAAGTCCATTAGATTGTTTTATGATTTTATCTGTGATATAAAGGATTATTTGATAGAAACCGAGTGCAACACAAAGCTTGCATTCCCTAAATGAATTGAATTGATATGATGGAATAAGGAATACAATTTGAAAGATCAGTTTTGTTTCGAGTAGGTAAATGCCAGATCAGGGTCACACGAAAGGCGTAGGTGATACAAGCTTTAAGAACAAGTTACTGTAGTAATGATCCTTTTATTATATAACCCTTAAAATATCATTAAATTAGAATACATTTATAAAAAAGCCAAATTAAAACAAAAATGTATTGTCAAATTAAAACCACCAACAGGAAAGACATGAAAACATGTACATTACATTGCAACAACTACACATGTGTTCATTACACATGGGTAAACAATTCAAGTTCTGGTGCATTTACCAACTGACATAATGTTAAATTAATTAATTAACTCACAATGTTCACAAATGCACAAACAAACACTCTAATAGTTGACATTTCATGTTAAAACATCCTTGTTCTTAATGGATTACTAGCTGGCTATCCCAAATTTTCCAATCTGACATTTGTATATGGGAAGTTTCAAAATATATTTTTAGTAGAATAGTGTTATAGATTTAGAAAACTTCTAGAGGTGATACAGGGTTTTGTATTTCATTGTAGGAAAATGAAGGTACTATGTATATAATTATTTATAGGTATATAATAAATCGAGATACTAATTAAAATGTTTGATAACACCATTCTTCTCTGGACTAACACCAACTGGACTAAGAAAACAAAATACTCAAAATAAATGCATCGCCGATAATTATTTGCTCATACAGCTACGTGTTTTGTTTTGTTGTTTTTAGACTTTTGAAGACTTTTTATTGCGTAGCATGGCAAACACTTAAAAAGAAATATAAAAAGATCGGACAGGAAAAGTAGCATTCAAGGTCACTTTGTCCGTCATCTGTCGTCGTCGTTCGTCCGTCACACGTAAACCTGCAACCTAACATACAACTTTATCTTACCTCAGCAAATGTCATTACACGTGTCCAATAACTCTGACTTTCATTTTGGCCGACTTATGTCCATTTTCATAAAACGTTAAGCTGCAACCTTACCAAGCACATAACTTGGCAAAATATTGAGCTGTGGTCATGCAAATGTATACATTTCCTCCACATCAATTATACAATGCAGAGATGTGTCTGTTTTAATAAACTTTAACAGTTTCAAAAAAACTGCTCCATACTTCATGAAGGATTGCACCCCTTGTCTTCAAACTTTATATTTAGATTGTCATTTCTAAAATAAGCCCAGGGCAGGTGTCACAAATGCTCCGTGGAACACCCTTCTAGCTTTGTCAAATCGTTGTAATACCGACAAATGCATTACTGCATGATGACGACTTTCAAATCTGTATGTATTTATGTTTTGTGAATAAAATAACAAATTAAACAATAATATCTGTATTTTTCTATAAGCACACACTTGTTTGTATTTTTTTAGATGTCAAATAAAATAATTCTTAGAACCGTTGTCTTTTTTGTTTATATCCCACATGTTATCACACATAAAGGGAGGTAACCTGGGGCAGGACCATTGCCAGACTTCGTTTAGGTTTAGACGAATTTTAATGTATGCTCTACTTCATTTCTAACTATTTATTTTATTCTATAAAACAACATGTATCAAGTTAACGTTTCAAATTATAATCAATAATTTATAACTCACGCCGGATCACATCAAGACAGATTGCATGTACAACATACTGTCAAGTCTCATGCACGCACTGGGCGTGAGACACATGCATTTTGGGATTAAATCACGCTCACGCGAATACACTTTAATAAATACTGAAAAGGGGATCCCGTGGAAGCAACAAACACAAACAAGAGATAAAAGTAGCAGACTCGGTTTTATTGAGTCTGTTCATGAAAAGTAATGTAAAGTGCAACACATCTCATGCTTCCTAGAACCGGCTTAAGCAACATTCTACTTCAAAAGTCACAACAATTTGGCTTGATGACACGCATTCTGAACATTTACATACAATTTAATATAACTTTTATAACCAAAAAGTCGATAATCTGATTAATTAGTTCCGCATCGCTCCGGTATATTGATGAATGTCAGCGACACATACTCGTGAAATGTCCCTTATCTTCGGCAATGTATATTATAAGGATGACCATAGAGAGCATCCACATACTTATCAAACAGTTTAGTGTTCTATTTTCTTACTCGAAAAGTCAATATGAATGGACTAACTTCACACTCAGGGTCTCGAACAAAAAAGAAACACAAATCTGGAAATAAATTGCAGGCGCAGCTGTTTACAAACGATGATAGTCGTATGAACAGTATACGAGTATAGATTTAAAATTTATAAAATGCGTGCCCTTTGGAACCCTATCTCACGTTTGACATTCATTGCGTCTTGATAGCAATGGTACTAACATAATACACTAAAATGTAAAAAAGAAGCGCAACGTGTTTAGGGTCAGTATATGTGTAGTTTTGTTTGTACAAATAATATATTCTTAATTTACCAGTGACGAAAAATCGCCACCGGTATTTCCATCATATTTTCTATGTAAAATTAATACTGTGTACTGAAATGATTTATTTATTTTGTTAAATACACGTAAAGACATTTGATAATAAACACAAAGTTGCGTATTCTTTTAGTATACGATTAGCAATATATTTAATACAACACTTTAACAAGAACATATGAAGCAGAGCATCAAAAAATATTAAAGGATCGGACAGGGAAAGCAGCATTCAAGGAAGACAGTCAACCATAAAACACAAAAACAAACACGCAAACAGACAAACAAGAAGGCAAAAGTAACAATAAATGCAAATGACATCACAAACACAAAAGGGTTGACAATAGGGATACCGCCTTGGAACGGTCTGTGGCAAAGTAGGCCACTGGGGGTTTAAACCGGTTTTAGGGTGCACCAAACCTCACACTTACCCTACTGTCAACTCATTAAAACAGGACAGTGTAAATAAAGAAATCCCCGCTATGACCTAATCTCTAACCAACAAGGTAGCATCAATAGGCAATATAAGTAAAACACAAATATGCTCGTGTAAATGTAATACAGAAAAACCAATAGCCTAGAAAGCCACAATGAAGGTACTCAATGACTTAGCAGAAGCCAGAGCAACAAGAAAATAAACCATGAAGGGCACGACAAGAAAGATCATAGACAAACATCAAACGCCACCGTCCTAATGGGTTTTAGGTAGGCGTCATCATAGGGTCCACAGCCTGTCCGGTCATCATACAATTAAAGAGGAAAGCAAAGTGGCGAACTGTAAAAGGGTCCACCACCAAGCATGTATGTAGTACGTTGAAAAAGGATTAGAGGTCATAACCTCTTTTGATAATATTTTTAACAAGTTTAACAATGATAGTATGAAAGTGATCACGATCAAGAATCTTACGAAGTTTATAAATCACATCACCATAGAAATCAGGTTTTGATAGTCCTTGCCGCAGAAGAGTCCTTAAATTACTTTTATATTTGGACCAGAAGAGTGACTGGAAGATCACGGTTACGATAATAAAATTTAGCAAATGTTTTACGAAGTTTATGGTAACGGTAAAAAGAAATATAAACTAACCCGCAAACGGTAAAGTAGCATTCAAGGAGGACAGTCAACCACATAACACAGAAACAAACAAGCAAAAAGACAAACAAGAAGGCAAAGGTAATAACAAACGCGAAGGACATCACACACACAAAAGGATAGCCAATAGGGCTACCGCATTGGAACGGTAAGTGCAAAGAAGTCAACTGGGGGTTTAAACCTACTGTCATCCCATTAAAATAGGACAGTGTAAGGGCACGACAATATCATAGACAAACATCAAACGCCACCGTCCCAATGGGTTTTAGGTAGGCGTCATCATAAGGTCCACAGCCTGTCCGGTCATCGTACAATTAAAGAGGAAAGCATTGTGGCGAACTGGAAAAGGGTCCACCACCAAGCATGCAGTACGTTGCAAAATGATAGGGTCATAACCTCTTTTGATAAACTTTTTAACAAGTTTAATAAAGATAATATGAAAGTGATCATGACAAACAATCTTACGAAGTTTATAAATTACATCACCATAGAAGTCAGATTGTGATAGTCCTTGTCGCAGAAGAGTCCTTAAATTACTTTTATATTTGGAAAGAAGATCAGGGTTACGATAATACAATTTTGCAAAGATTTTACGAAGTTTATGGTAACGGTAACCCTGATTGAGTAGCTTTGTAGTTATATAAAGATTACGCAAATCCTCAACTCGAGTACAAGCTCTTGAAAAACGAATAAGTTGAGACACATACACCCCATAAGAAGTTGCTCGGGGAACATCCCCATCCAAGTGGGGATAATTAACAATGTTAAAATTAAACTCATCTCTCTTGTCATAGATTTTGCTAATTATTTCATCATTCTCAGTCGAGAGATCTAAATCAAGAAAAGAAGCGTTATTATCAGATATATTAGCTGTGTTAAGCTGAAGTTCCTTAGGATAAATATTGTTTATATAACCGGGTCTCGGGTGCAAGATTTAACACACAAAACTTCCCATGTTTAAACTATTTATTCATTCGTCCAGGTTCGCAATATACGAATCAAACCATATTTTGAACCTGAAACATATAAGAACAACAACGGTAAAACTAAGTGAAAATCTATCAGATAAGCTAAATGGCTCAATTCAGCAAATGCAACATTTCACATACATGTATACTATAAAAACACTTAAAACAGTCTTACCAGAATCGCTTCCATAATATGCGTTTATCAATAAATACGCTCAAAGATAAGACCTTATATAATATGGCAAAGCCTATCTAGAAACTATCAATCTATAGCTAAGTTTGGTCTCGCGACCTTACACTAAGAAAGCTAGATGTAGAATGCCTTGTAGGTAGAGATAGGAAGGCGGGAGTTAGTAATTTTAGCGCCAATAAGGGGTTATCGGGTGTCAACCCCGTGCATGTAGTGAGAACTTCTCATCCCTCGATAAACACTCTAAACCATTCACTCACACCATATCGACACAATAAACACAGAGACAACACAGTACGCAACATAGTACACCACGAAACAGCTAATACGAGCGCTTGCCAGCTAAGCATATAAATATAGTTAAAACAATTGATCTTATCATCAAAACACTTTATAAACACTCGGTTACACATTCCCCCACTGTCTTGAAATACCTCCTGGTATTTCCAGTGTATTCCATGGTAATTTCTATGGACTGATACAAAGAATACAATGATATTGTTGCTTCTCCAAGGGAGACAACTCGTAAAACCTTGTCTCATCGATCCTTGTTAAGGGGAGCAACTCATATTGCCTTATTACCTATTAACACAGAGCAGTTAATGCCCTGAAAGTATTAAGAAAATTAAAACATAGTTGGTTGCCTGGACAGAATATAATCATATTCCGGACAGTCATAATCTAAAATATTAAAATACATCTATATACAAATGACAATAAGGATATTAAGAACACCTACAAAATAAATGTGAATTTATTCTGCTTTGCTCTGAAAAACTACAAGGTTTTGTATTAACGAGCAAAATAAACAACTTTCTTCTATTCTGATGAATTATTAAATCCATTCGGTCACCTGAAAGGAAAATATTTATTTCATTAATCGGTATCTTTATCGCTTCTACAATTTACAATGAGTAAAGCTAACCGATAAGAAATAACAAAACATATTATATTCTGTCTACACGTAACAAATAATTGTTTTAATGGAACGGGCCACCCTGGAAGGAAATGAAATCTGAAAAATAATAGAAATTCTTAGATTCACTACAATGCCCACTCTCCAAATCGGTCGGGTGGTCGTCTCTGCCTAACTGGTCTCCTTGGGCTGATTCTTGGTATGGGAACTTGGTCGATAGGTGACCGCCTGCTATCCGCGACTGTGGTTGCCCGCGGCTGATCACTCTGATTTCGGAAATTGTCATTCCGATGATGACCCTGGTTCTCCCATAAGAACTGTTTCACTGCAGTCTCTGTAACGCCAGTGGTTGGAGTACCAACATCTAGGGTTCGGTCAGCAACTGAAGAAATCCTGCTAGCCCCGGAATCCACAGTTCTGTCGCCGGAAGTGTTTAGACTTGCGTCCAACGGCTCCCTATTGCTGGTTACCTCTGACCTAATGGTACCACTTCCATTTAACGGGTTTTTAGTCCGGTATCTATCAGGAGGGGTTCTGACCACAGGTTGTCGACGTGCCATCCTCCAAGAATGTCTTCTTTGGGGCACGATATACGGTTGGCTGTCACTACTGTCTTCTGACGTGCTCGATTCCGATCCCGAAACAGTCTCAACCCTAGGGCGTGCAGCTGGATTTGTCTCCTTCTTGCGATGAAGAGTAGCTGTCGTTTCTATGGGTTCTGTTGGTGGAATTGACACGAAGGGCAGAAGAAGGTTCCTGTGCAGAGTTCTGACAGGACCTTTGCCAGTCTCTAACTGGACTCTGAAGACAGGCACATCTATATCTGGAATGTCCAGAATTACATATGGGTCTCTCTCCCATTTATCTGCAAGCTTCTGTCTGCCTTGGAGATGTACTTTCCTTACTAGCACTATATCCCCAATCTCAAGCTTGTTCTCTGTAATCCGTTTGTCGTAGTTTCGCTTGTTTATGTCGGCTCTCTTATTTGCTACATCTCCTGCGACTTTGTATGCATATTTCATCTTGTTCCTAAGTTTGGAGATGTAGGTTGCCGGGGACTTGGCTTCTTCACTTCCTGGTCCTGTTCCAAGATAGGTGTCTATGGACAGGCGTGGGTGCCACCCAAACATCAGGAAGTGTGGTGAGTAACCCGTAGCCTCATTCCTAGTGGAATTGTATGCTTGAACCAGAGAAGGGATATATGTCTTCCAGTCACTCTTCTGGACCTCTCGTAGTGTTCCCAGCAATTTAAGAAGAGTCCGGTTGAACCTTTCGGCACTTCCATTACCCATCGGATGGAATGGCGTAGTTCGACTTTTCCTTACATCCGCTAACTTGCATAGCTCTTTAATGACCTTTGACTCAAAGTTTCGGCCTTGGTCGCTATGCAGTTGCTCTGGGAAGGAATAATGAACTATGAAGTTCTCGTACAACGCCTTGGCTGTTGTGTTTGCCGTCTGGTTTCTGCAAGGGATTGCCTTGGCATATCTGGTGAAATGGTCAGTGATGACCAGCACGTCCTCGTAACCCCCCTTGGACGTCTCCAAGGATAGAAAGTCCATGCAGACCAGCTGCATAGGCCTCGAAGTTAAAATGGGTACCAGCTCCGCGACCGGTTTCACTGGTGTCTGTCTACAGATGCACCTCTTGCAGTTTTCAATCCTTCTGGTGATGTCGTTTTCTAATCCAGGCCAATAAAACCTTTGCCGAGCCAGCCACAAAGTCTTGTCTTTTCCAGGGTGCCCTATATCGTCATGAATCCCTTTGAAGGCTATTGTCCTGTAGGCTTCTGGAATGACGACTTGTTCTACATCCTGACCATCCTGAGATGCGGTTCTATACAGAACTCCGTCCTCTATGTAGAGCCTCTTCCATTCTCTAAGGAGCTTCTGTACTGGTAAACTCTCCTTCTCCTCCCCTCGAGAATTGCATCTCAGGAGTTCCATCACCCTGGCTATAGTTGTGTCCTTGGCTTGTTCTTGTCTCAGATCCACCTGGCGAAAGTTGTCGGTTAGCGCTATGTCCTCAGTGGCCAACTGAGAACCGGCCCCACCCGTCAAGCTCTCCACCAATGGAACTTTATATGCTGACAAGGCTGCAATCCAGCGATGACCTGTGGCGTCCAGCTTCGCTGTCGACATAACATAGGTCAGCGGATTGTTATCGGTTAACACCTCGAATTCGGCACATCCAAAGAGGTAGTCGTGGAATTTATCTGTCACTGCCCACTTCAGCGCGAGAAACTCCAACTTGTGCGCTGGGTAATTGCGCTCGCTGGCATGAAGTCCTCGGCTAGCAAAGGCAATGACCCGTTCAGCTCCACCTTGATTCTGCAGCAAAATGGCTCCGAGTCTAACACCGCTAGCATCAGTGTGGACAATAAAGGGCTGCGAGAAATCGGCATATGCCAAAACTGGTGGTTTCGTCAACTGCTGCTTCAAAGTGTCGAAGGCTGTCTGTTGGGCTTCGCCCCATGTCCATTCGACGGGTTTCTTAGCCTTCTTTTTTTCTTTCTTGGCCTTTTTGTTGGTCGCTTGACCCTCCAATAGCTTGTTTAAAGGCTGGGCTATCCTGGCGTAGTCCTTTATGAAACGACGATAATACCCCGAAGTTCCTAGGAATGTTCTAAGTTCGGTGATATTCATCGGGACAAGCCAATCTGAAATAGCAGAAGTCTTCGCAGGATCAGTCCCAATCCCTTCTTCAGAAATTATGTGTCCAAGGTATGAAACTGATGTTTTAAAGAGTTCACATTTCGACGGTTTCAATTTCAATCCATAATAATGCAAACGCTGAAATACAGACTCTAACCGTTGAAGATGTTCTTCGAAGGTCTTGGAAAATATTAAAATATCGTCAATAAATACAAGACATTCACGAAGATGTAGCTCGCCCATGCACTTTTCAATTAGACGCTGAAAAGTAGCGCCACTGTTACAAAGTCCGAATGGCATACGGTTGCACTCGTAAAATCCAAAGTTGCCGACTGAAAATGCAGTTTTGGCCTTGTCCTCCTCTTCGAGTTCAACCTGCCAATATGATGACCTAAGGTCCAATTTCGAAAAGTAACGAGATCCGATTAGTACATCCACAGTATCGTCGAAACGTGGTAACATGTAGCTATCTTTCCTAGTGCTGGCGTTCAGCATCCTAAAGTCTAGGCAAAAGCGTAAAGAGCCATCTTTCTTACGGACAAGAACCACGTTAGAAGAATAGGGACTGTCGGAATCTCGTATAGCACCACATTCAAGCATCTCCTTCAAATGTTGCCGCACCTCTTCATACATTGCAGGCGGTATTTTCCTGTAAGGTTGCTTGAATGGTGTGTTATCAGTTAGTACAATCTTATGTTTTACAAGATTAGTTTGACCAATATCGGTAACTCCCGTAGAAAATATACTCTTCCAGTTGCCTAATACTTGGCGTAATCGAAGTAGTTGATCTGGAGTAAGATTGGCTTCGTCAATCTTAAGTCCGTAATTGTCATCTGATGGTTGTTTGTCCACCGTCGCTGCCGGTAGTTCAGAAGCTTAGTTGTCCAAAATCTTAACTTCATTGATCTGGCACAACTTAGATCTTGGTTTTATGAATATTGACTTTGCAGTCATGTTACATAAATGAACTGGCACCTTCGCACAATTTCCAGCTTGTGGCAACTTCACAACATGTGGTCTTATTAGATAGCCACTATTGGAGTCTATATTCTCCGTCACAACACTGCCTATTTCGTGACTCACACCCCTTGCTATGCCATTAAGTGTCATGGACTCGTACGGTCCAATCTCGACTACTTCCTTGTTGGTTGCCCGTACCATACAAGGCTGGCATGCAATAGAGTCAAATACTATCTGCCATGATGCAGGTGTCTCGGTTGCAGGTGCTTCTCTTTCAGCAGCTGACTTACACAGTCCTATAACATTTGTGCCAATAATGACAGGACAAACTAAATTAGATGCGGTATCTGGAACAACTAACACTGGTACATTGAGTTCAAAATTAGATAAAAACGGGATTAAAATACAAGTCTCAATGTATCCAAGTATATTCCAAGAAGATTCATCTGCAAGTAAAACATCAATTCCTAGATTATCTAGGCTGAGAAGAGGCGGCCTATTTGGTAAAGAAAGATAAAATGTATTAGATACAGTGGTAATCATGCTGCCACTATCTAAAAGACAAATAGTACTAATATCATGAAATAAAATATCTGCCTTGTTCTCTGGGCCTACTATCCTCTCTAACAAATCTGGGTTGGGTTGGTCTTTGATATCATCCACTTCCGGCTGACCAGTACGGAAGCGGAGTTCAGTTTGGGCGATTCTGTTGACCTTGGCCTCGACCAAATGATCCTCTACCACGCCTCTGGGACTTGTCATCATAACCTCCCTGGCCAGGCGGGTAAGTCTGGTTACCGGGACCTTATCCTTGATTGTTCCTATTATCGCCTCTACCTGGGCCTCCTCTAAAGCCTCTACCATACCCTCTGGGTGCACCTCGGGGTTGAAAATGTTGCTGTGGTTGAATGGTAACCACATCTAACTTCTGGAGCAACATGTCAAACTTTGAATTCAACTCGCACCGAAGGTCCGCTAACTTGGTGTCCATCTTGGATTCCATCGTGGACTCTATGTTGTTCAGTTGTTGCTGACAGATCTGTTGATCAGCAAACACTGGGTTGTGTTGCGGCTTCTTGGAAGGCAGGGCTGGATCTGGCTCTTCTAGCTTCAGCTCCTTGTCAACCTCTCGGATTATCTTCAGCAGTGTGTTATAATCCTGGATGGTGTCGACCTTGTGTCTAGTCTGCGTCTTCCAGGTGGTTGAGTGTAGTCCGGACCATAGTCGCTCACACATCAACTCATTTTTGGAGTTCCTGGGTAGGTATCCTCCTTCGAAGGCAGTTTCTAGCACAGATTCCAGCCGACATCCAAAAGCTGTAATGCTTTCACCAGGGCGCTGCTTTGAGTTAAAGAACTCTTGCATGGTGGTGCCCTTCTTGCCAACCTCGCTGAAGCTCGCATTCAATTTCTCAACATAGGCGTCCACCTGAACTTCCTCTCCAAGTTGAGAAATGATCTTACGGGCTGTACCACGTAAAGATCTTCTTATCGCCTGTAAAACTTGGCTTTCCCCTATCTCTGGGTCCTTGATCAAACATCTGATCTCATATAACCACTCTGGATAGCTGACCTCATTCTTTGGTTGCGGCTCGTCACCTGAAAACAATGGTATCTTGGGCACAGGGACTGGGTACAACGGCGCTGCATGAGAGCTAGCTGTTTGTAGGCTGGAAGAGATAGATGCCTCTCTCATTAGAGATCTGACTGGGGGTATTGGAGGATTCCTGGGTGTCTTAGGTGTCGCACCCATCATCTCCGCCACGCTCTTCCTAGTTGACGTTCTCTGCAGTGGCTTAGGCGTAAAACTATACTTCGCCGCTAAACACTTGAGCATCTCTTCCTCAGATGGCATCTTAATGTCTTCACCCTTAACCGGTGTAATTGGATCACCCTCTGTTCCCGATGAGGTAGCCATGATCAACAATTCACTATATCTATAACACTATATAGTGTACAAAATACAATACAAAAAGTGTCACTATACCAAGTCAATAGGATCTCTATGCCAAAAGATCACAGTGAACAATATCACCGTAATAACTAAATCACTATAATAATATAAAAATCGTATTCACAAATCACAAGTTTAATATGTATAAGTGACCACTTCACTTTATCACTAATCACTATAAACAACCTGTAACAAAAAAATAAATCCAACTGCACAGCAACCTGAAATAAATCTACAAACTAATTAAATTCAAATTAAATTAATTAATTCTAAGTAATCGCTGCTGAAATCAAAATGCTCAAATGCAAATTAGTTAAATTAACTACTGCTGAAACCAAGATGCTTAAAGCAAATTAATTTACTTTAACTAAGTCTAAGTCAACAATTTCTAAAATGTTGAATTTCTAAGACTATATCCTGAAATGTAAAACAATAATATTACACACTGTCAAAGGGATGCAACTCTGATAGCTACAGTAGGAAAAACCAATTCTATTTATAGCTCACTTCAAGTGCAGATCTACTGGGCCATACCTGTAAACACTCCCAGTATAATCAATAAACCCTGAAAATCAATCAATAAATGCCTTAAATCACTAGCCAATCCTGTAATATCAAGAATATGAACTCTGAAATGAGACCTATCCAAACAAATATGTTTGTCTGTCCAAAAACTCTCATCAGATCTAGACAAATATAAATCACAATGTTTATCTGTCAATCCTGTAAATATTCAAATGCTATGCAAATAGATACACATATATCGCACTCTCAAATGTCAACTTTAAGCACAAACTAAACTATATAGCACGTAAAACTAATCTAAGCGCTCGCAAGCAGTTAGTAACACATATAAAGCAACACACAATATCTGCAATACACAAAATACAACACACAATACAACATATAAGCTCGATACAAGATTCACATACCTTTTTCGGAACCCAATCTCTCTGTGATGATGCTAAAGTGCTTGTGATAGGTTGTGAAAGGTACTTATAATCTAGAAGGGTGCAAAGGTGACGGGGTTTATTAAACAGGCCTAGATATAAGACAGGAGAAGTAAACACCCTAAATTCCACTATGAACAATTTTTTTTTTTGTTCAAGCGGAATACCTCTAATTGTATCTAACAATATATGTATGATATCGACTATACACCTTTTACATGGTTTATCACCAATTTAACTAAATAACACCCATTTCTTATGACTAAATGTTATCAAAGTACTGTGTAATCACTCACCGACTTAGTGTCAACACCTTACTTTCACTTTACTAGTCTTTGCTTAAGTCACACAACACACAACTAACACCTTCATATTTATCCCTTGAATTTACCTTTGAGGACTAAAATTGTTTTAGTCTAATCGTACCAAAAACACTAAATATACATATTCACTCCATTTCTGGACTAACACAAAAAATCACGTGTGTAAACAAACCATCACATTCGCGAAAATATGTGAAAATTTATGTCAACAAGAAAATGTTACGCCTCTAACACAAGTTTTCACTAGTAATATACTAGATTGCCTACACGATATTATTACGATCGTACGCCATCAAAATGTTTACTTACATCTATGAATTTTGAACAGAAAATGGTCAAAATATCTGAAACGCGTAATCGTCGCAGACGCAGTGGCTAACGTAAACAACAGCACTCTGGTGGACACTGTACGACGCAAAACCTGTGTCACACGCCTATACATTAGGTCGCCTGTTAATTCTAATAATTGGACGAACACATGCGAATCTATACAACTTGCTTTTACTAGCCAAAAATAAATTTAATTCTATCAAATGTCTCTGAAAATATCTGTCCGTGTGTCTAAGACATAATTTTACAGTACACGCGTCTTCCGATTATGACATAAACAAAAATTTACGTCTGACAGTACTAATACATATACAAATATACACAATAAATAACTTACGATTTTCGTCCTCCAAAATTATCCAATATTATAATAAAATATCTAAACTAACACTAATCGTATCATGCTACACTTTGTTCACAATCCAAAACACATGTCTCACTTTGTCAACACACAAGTAGTTCGTATCTGGGTTGATTCCTCCGCACGCGTAAATACTCCCGCGAAAATGTCAAATCTTCTCCCTTTGGTGCCTTCACGCGAGTGCGCACAAAAAAATAACACTGTATACGTATACGTTGGTATGGTACCATACTGGTTGGTGGGCCCTACGTTGAGAAGTTGCCTGATGTCTCGGCATCGCAGAACGATGTCCCCCGGGTCCCTCTCTGTTATATGGATCCGGAAATGAAAACGATCGCATCCACTACTTCCACGGCCTCACGTTTGGTAACGCTGGAGCGGATCCTGGCTCATGATTTCCTGGTCTCGTCGTGGTCGACATTTATAACCGGGTCTCGGGTGCAAGATTTAACACACAAAACTTCCCATGTTTAAACTATTTATTCATTCGTCCAGGTTCGCAATATACGAATCAAACCATATTTTGAACCTGAAACATATAAGAACAACAACGGTAAAACTAAGTGAAAATCTATCAGATAAGCTAAATGTCTCAATTCAGCAAATGCAACATTTCACATACATGTATACTATAAAAACACTTAAAACAGTCTTACCAGAATCGCTTCCATAATATGCGTTTATCAATAAATACGCTCAAAGATAAGAGCTTATATAATATGGCAAAGCCTATCTAGAAACTATCAATCTATAGCTAAGTTTGGTCTCGCGACCTTACCCTAAGAAAGCTAGATGTAGAATGCCTTGTAGGTAGAGATAGGAAGGCGGGAGTTAGTAATTTTAGCGCCAATAAGGGGTTATCGGGTGTCAACCCCGTGCATGCAGTGAGAACTTCTCATCCCTCGATAAACACTCTAAACCATTCACTCACACCATATCGACACAATAAACACAGAGACAACACAGTACGCAACATAGTACACCACGAAACAGCTAATACGAGCGCTTGCCAGCTTAGCATATAAATATAGTTAAAACAATTGATCTTATCATCAAAACACTTTATAAACACTCGGTTACACATAGTTGGAAAGAAAGGGTTGTCAACGTGCAATATGTCATCCAGATACCGAGAGGTGTCATTAAAGGCTTCAATAACATCTGCCTGGGTATCTGGTGAAAGACTCAACATGAAAATAGCAAAATAAAAACAAGTCTGCGACAAGTGGTGCACAGTTCGTACCCATAGGAATACCAACAATTTGTCTATAAACGGTGGTTCCATACCTGACGAAATTATTATCTAATAGGAAGATGAGTGCTTCACAAGCTTCATATCAAGTCCACATAGTATAATTGTCTAAACTGCCGTTAGTAAAAAACGCTTTAATATTATTACATGCCAAAAATGTATAGTAGTTTTAGAAAATGCCTGACGTAATCAGATTCCTTGTCAATATAGGGTTGGAGAACATGTTGTGTGTAGCTTTGAACTATGGAAGCAGTGTTATACAAGGGATCTGTACGAATGAACATTTCGTCGGCTTCCTCGTCGATCAATTTTAGTGAAGAAATGGACGAAGAGGTACGCCGTGAAAGCATAGAGTGCTTTCCAGACTGTTTAAAAATAGTATGTAAATCAGCGACAGAAATAATTACACGCGATTTACTTTTGATGTTACCACTACGTCTAAGACCATGAGACCTAGATTTACCCTTTCGAATAGAAAATATAGAAAAAATGTCAATATTAGGATCTTTAGAAATATTTCCTTCTTGATAAATATTGTCATTAAGGCCGAGTGGATAAGGTATCTGTAAGTTTTTCATCCACTTAAGTTCTGCAATATGTCTAGGTTTTATTTTAAAGCTTTTAGTAGCATCATTATCATAAAATATATATTCAACCGGTTGAACAGTTACGTTATTAAAATTATGACCTGACTGACGAAAGTGTTGGTACAAGTATTTTTTTAACTTTTTAGGATTACTTGCATTATATTTGTGTTCACCATGTTCACGAAATCGAACTTTTAAGGATCGACCTGTTTGTCCAACATATTGTATACCGCAACATGGTGCATTTCAAGTCAGAACATAAATGACGTGAGATGTACGTCAATCAACATTTGAAGCAAGACATGCATTAAACAATCTTCCACCAAGTCGGCATACGAGAAAAAACTGTTATCGTTCTTATCCTGTTATCGAAAACGACTACCCGTATAAAACGTTATATTCCGCTAACAGGAATAAACACTCCATGCGCACCTACCATTTAAATCGAAATACAAATATGCAAAATGTGCCTAGAACCTTCTCGTCTGAATAGTTATGCGGTATATGCACGAGAAAAGTCGACTCCACCTCTACTGCCAGTTGCAAAACATTATACTCTAACATCATCCTCTTAACTAAAAGCAACTTTGTAATTAAACAAACAAAAAACGTTCACAGAGCTTAAATTAACAAGGAGTCGGAACACACAAATTGTGAAATAAACTGTGAATCGTATACTCGTTGTTTACAATTATTATGTTTATATTTTGAGGGAAAGACTTGGTGTATACTATGCTATAAGATTCAGGTATACATTTCCAGTACCAAATGTTGAACTTCCCCACAATTTCTGTAACATGTTCTGTTTTCATTCTTTATTAAGAGGAACGTTAAGGTCAAACACGACAAGCTATTTACTCTAGAAGGTTTATCGTTCTGCCAGAATTTAAAGCAGGCAGTGAATAAAAATTACATTGTTAGTAGCCTGGCTTAGAATTCCAGCTGTATTTCTTTCAATTTTGGCGAGTGTAAGAAAAGTGATAAATCCGAGCCGCTGGCGAGTATTTATCACTTTTATATACGGGCCAAAATACAACTAAAATTTTAAGTTACTAAACATGTTAACAATTTTATCATGCAAACTGTTTTAAGTAACATAATTTACCTAAAAAACAATGGAAACAATAGCTCACGTCCGCCGTGGTAAACATACAAATGGAGGATTTTTTGGCAAGGGATGTAACTTAATATATACTCAGTTGCAAAACAAACTGGACACTTTGAGATTTTATTTTACACCCTATCCTCTTTATCAATCGAGAGTCTATTAATGATTCGACCTATTGAAAAACAAATGACAACATGATATTGGCAATGGAATGATAAAACTTTGGTATCAAACATGGCTTACTCATTTTGGAGGTTTTCAATTTAATTCTAAAAACACTTTATACTATTAAATCTAAACAAAACTCAGTGTCTACATTCTTTTGCAACTGAGTATATCAATTATAAATGTAAAATACTTCCGTTTGATAATGTATTGCATTCCTAAATGGTTAAGTATAAAACATAAAGGTGTATATGTGTTCAAATGGTTAATTCATGACTCTTTAGTGCGTCGAACAATAGCATGCGGATTCAACTAGCATAATACAACAGTTGGGCGGAAAATAATATAGTAGAAACATTCGCTGCGTGATATATTTGATGTTACTGCTGTGTTCATCGCCCCGACTATTTATTTTCAGGGATAAATGAGCAGTAGATAGTTCTATGTTATATCAGTATAAAGACCATCATGTTTTTTTTATAAAGCATCAACACATATAGACAGTTATTATCCGGTGTGAGTGACTAAGAGCTCATGGTCCACTTCAGTCAATTATTTTATTTTAGGAAATACATTTCAAAGCCAAATGTATCGATGTTACCTGTACAAAGTCTGAATACAAATGTTTCCCTTTACGTACTGATTATTGGGATGTTTGTAGGACAGAATCTTCTGTATCTTTGACCCGTTCATATTCATGAGTACCATTTAAAGTATAGAATGAACAGTTTTAAGTAACTCATAGTTTTTCTTTCGCTGTTACCATATGTACAGTAGTGTAATGAAAGCCCTGGGTCATCGAGGATAAACATAGACAAGCTAAACAACGTTATGGTGCAATACCTTGCTTCCAAAACTATCATGCACATAATCCAATGATTAAACATATGAGACCATCTGTGCGTTATACTTACATTGCCTGTTAATGTTGCCTTAATTGTTAGAGAATTAAGCCTGTCGGGGAGTTCTTTATTTATACTGTCCCGTTTATTGGGAAGACATTAGGGTTAGACATTAGGTTTAGTGCTTTCCTCTTTAATTGTACGATGACCGGACAGACTGTGGACCCTATGATGACGCCTACCTAAAGCCCATTGGGACGGTGGCGTTTGATGTTTGTCTATGATCTTTCTTGTCTAGTAGGGTAAGTGTGCGGTTTGGTGCACCCTAGAACCGGTTTAAACCCCCAGTGGCTTACTTCGTCACTGACCGTTCCAAGGCGGTAGCCCTATTGTCAACCCTTTTGTAGTTGTGATGTCGTTAGCTTTTATTATTACTTTTGCCTTCTTGTTTGTTTGTTCGCATGTTTGTTTCTGTGTTTTGTGGTTGACTGTCCTTCTTGAATGCTACTTTCCCTGTCCGATCTTTTTATATTTCTTTAAAGTGAGTTTTGGTGCATCCTAGAACCTGGTTAAACCCCAGCGACTGTCTTGCCACTGACCGTTCCAATGCGGTAGCCCTACTGTCAACATGTGTGTGTTTGAGACAAATGCTCGTGCTAACGAGGCAAAATATAGCATTTTTAACTAAATCAAGGTCCATAACTCTGATGTTACTTGTCCGATCTGGCTGGTTTTCAAACTCCTCCGAGCTGTCATTAATATTAACAATATGTTGAAGTTTGGTAAATACCGGATGAAAAACGAATGTGTTAGAGTGTTGACATCAAATATGTAACGCATTTTTCGATAATTCAAGGGCCATAACTGGCATTACTGGTCCAATCTGGCTAGTTATCGAGCTTGATCGAGCTTTTATTAATATCAATAATAAGGCAAAGCTTGGTAAAGATAAGATGCAAAATGGAGTCGCTAGAGTGTTGACAAGACAAAATATAATAAGTTACGTTAATTCAAGGGCAATAACTCCAGTGTTACTAGTCCGATCTAACTTGTTTTTGAACTCGTCCAACCATTCATTGATATTTACAATTTGGTGAAGTTTCATAAAGATCGGATGAAGAACGAAGATGCTAGAGTGTTGCCATCAAAACGTTCACGGACGACGGACGGACGACGGACGAAAGCAAAAGACCATGGCATATAGTAAGGCAGATCGGTCAAAAAATAGTGCATTGTTTGACAAAAGCACCAAACTTTGCACATAGCTAGACAATACCATACTAAAAAATCTGGCTATGGACCCACGCCAGTTTTTTTCAAAAATTGCCGCCATTTTCAAAATGGCCGCCAAATACGTAATAAATAATCAGTTGAACCCATATGGCAAATCGCAACAAATTTCGCAAAATGATAGACAAAGGATCATGAAATATACAATCTGGATATATTTTAAGTTAAAAATGGCTACCGTTTTCAAAATGGCCGCCAAAATATATTAAAAATAGTAAAAAGTGTAATTCGTTTAATAGTTGTTTGTAAGAAAGTAATTAATATGTTGAATTTGTTCACTCAGTTTTCTTGGCATAGTATTTGTTTGTTAATATTGCAATAAAGAGTTATTTGGTTGATATGTTAAGGAATTTTACACGTCTAAATCAAATTACACTTCGGATTGACTTTATGTTTTCTCCAGCCTTTGGAATTTCTAAAGGGTACTAAACTAAATTTCTTATAAGAAACTGTCGATTCGTTATAAAATATATTTATAAAACCCTAAAATAAATTCACTTTGTAAACCTTCTTTACAAGACAAAACAAGTAAACAAAACCTAAACGCGAAGACATTTTATGTTAAAACTAAATAGTTGCCGAGTAGAAACAATGATATTGGTCTGAAACCCAATGTGAATATCATAATGGCATTTTGCGTTGAAACATTCGTATTTAAAATGGAGGCACTTAAAACAATCTCAGATTTGTTTGAAGACTATAGATGGACCAGTGCCCTTGTGGAAATTATGACACTGCAGATTCCTTTCTGAAATAAACACATGCATCCGGGAATGCTCATCACGTGATAACCATACATACGGTAAACCGGCTAACAGTTAGTTGAAGTGTGAGCAAAGTAGGCCTTAGACCATTGAGTATTGCACTTGCCGATCATAAAGAGAAACAAACAGTTCGCAATTGCAGTACTGTTCAGTTACACTTAAATCCTAAAATTAGTCATCTCTGTGTGTGAGACAAACTTCATTTGTGTTGTCTCATCAATACCAAATGAACTGGCTCACAAGCAGAAATATAAGATTGTGAAAGAAGATGAAGGTGCAGTAGGTGCAGTAAACACATTGCAGCTTTCACATTGAATGATCTCTGAACCATATATAGTCTGAGGTATCTGTTAATTTCAGTTATTGCAATAATTCATCAGGCGCTGCCTATGAAAGGACTCTGATCTTTTCCATCATGAACACGTTAAAGATGTTTGAGTGACATGGTAGAGGAATTAGAAAACATATTCAAGGACAATATTGAGGATTTACTTGTACTTGACTTACGTTACATAGACGACTCTTGTGTGACAGAAATTGCTCAACAAATATGTAAATGATGTCATACAAAGCATGACACGTTTGTAACAGAGGTTATAGATGACATACCCAAGTCTGTCTTTAAATAGATAAACCAGAACATGGTTTCTTTCCTTAGTGGTCACCAACTTACGACAGATTATATAACTTGCTTTCTATCTCGCATATATATGTATTATATTAAGTTTGGATTAACTGCGTATTAGGGTATCTCACCAGCCTTTTCAAACTTTGGAAAACATTTTTGGATGTTAATCAGACTATGCGAGCTGCCTTAAAATGCCTACAAAAAACTAGTAAGTATGATTAACAAGTTATTTTACACATTGTTGAATGTCACTTGCAGAAGGTTTATTAGGTGACGGCCATCGTGCAAAACAAAGCCAGAGCTCTGGTTAACTGGCAATCGGTTGCGATAGAAGAGAAACTAGACACACGTTCAATTAAACAGAGATGAAGATGTTGTATCTTAACTAATTTTCTTATTTTTAATATATTTTAGAATAGATATATGATAGGTGTTTTGTTTTGACCCATAGTTTGTAAAACATATATGTTTTGTTTAAATTGTTACATCTTTTGAGAGTTACCCTCCCTTTATATGAACACATGAAATGTGCTGAAAAAACACATAACATGAGTCAAAGATCGCTTAAAGATATAAAATTCTTAAAATTGGTATGAAATAATAGAAAAAAACATAAAAATATGACCCGTTCATCGCAGATTTTCCGTCTATAAAAAAAATTGAAATATGGATAATCTTAAATTACCTCCCTTTAAATTGAATATTGTTTGAAATTCAAGTAACTGTAATTCAGCGTTAACATTAAATATTTCGAAAAGTTCTCTTGCAAACGCATTTGTATTGGTAATGCTAGTAAAACATGATGTCAAAATAATTTTAACTGACATATTTTAGAATTAGGAACATCGAAAGCTTCACTAATTCGAAGTACTTAATAAAATCCTATATACCCAGTTGTATAAGTGTTAGAACTTATTTCTAAGAAAACACATTGACTTAAAAGTTTTAAAATATGTTCATGCAATCAGAGCAGACGATTTACACTCGTTATTTTGCAGTTTAACCGTTTCTCTAATCAAGCTAAAAATACACAAAACAATGAGAATATTATTGACATATTCTTAGGTAGGCACTTAGCAATTTGGTTTAGTGTATGCTGTATACGTTGTAGAAAATGTTATATCAATGGTACAGTAAATACAGTTAGATGAGCTATGGGTTAGTTTTAGGAGCTAGGAATCACTTAGGTTCTTCGTTGCACACAATATTGTCATTCATTAGTTCATATAAACCAAGACGAATAGTTGCCTTTCACACTTACTACATGTAGATGTAATGAAATATCTTCATTTGATGAAAGAGGTAAAACCTGTGCATGGAAAAACTGGAAATACTATGTTGATGTTGCACACGCTTTCCAGTTCCAAAAGTGTGCTTGTAAGAAAATGTATGACAATAGGAAGTATATGTTCATGTCGCAAAGATTTGTAGACATTCAATGGTTCCAAGATACAACAAGTCCATGTCACTAAATGCTGTAGCTCTTTTCAAGCACACTTGCCGAGTTGTTTAACAGTTTGTAATTTGACATTGTTGGATACATGGCCTTTAGGTCCACCTGTGAAATGCCTACATCCGGTGACTGGTGTTAGAAGAGGATATGTTGAAGCCATCATCAATAACACTACCACAGGCCTCAGGATTTGCAAAGAACTTAATTAAATGTAGATGTCAAAGATACAAGTGTGTTGCAAACGATGTGTCAAAGCAGGAATGATGTATACAGTCTTTTAAAATGGGACGTTGGGTACTGTGATTGTGATTAAGAAAAATTGTACCATTCAGATCATAGATCAGTAAGATAAAATTAATTTTAATGTTAGCTCTCATTCGGAAAATGTTCAAATGATAAGACCACTTATTACATTTGAGTTTGTGTATATAACAAACTTCTTTTTGATTTTGTTTTCTGATAGTGTCTTGTTAATATTGTTATTAAATCAGCAAATGAAATTTACGGTCGTAATTAAATCTAATTCCGATAAATCAGAGATGAGAAATATTGTTTAAGTATCCTTTGCGATATTTTTTCTCCAAGTGTTTAGAAGACTCGGCAAGCTTGATTTTTTTTATAACCTGCGGCGTCCCGTTAGGTTTGTTACTTCATATAGATGTTTTAAAACAACTTCATATAGATGTTTTAAAACAGTTGTAATAATTATGTAAACAGTTCAAAACAAATTAGTTTTACATATTGCTCATCGGGGAATATATTGCACCAATAATATATTAAAATTGATAATATATTAAAACTTGTAATATAATAACCACAAACAGTTAAACATTTCTGCACTGTATTTAAGTATATTCAAGAAGTTTAAAGTCAAATTGATATTGGATTAATCAATTTGGATGCCTGATAAACAGTTCAAGGTTGTTGTGTATCCCTTTAATAGTGTTTTACCAAGTTATTGGATATATACTAAAAGCCGCTAATAAAGATCCGACTGAAATTTAAACACACTTTAGAAATGCTTAAGGCTAAATACAACTAAGACAAACTAGACTCAGAGTTGGCATAGTATGCATACATGTGTAAAAGTCCTAATCTCTGAATTATAGGTGTGTATCTAACACTTTTATTGAAGTATAGACATACACATAAATATATCAAGACCACAGTTTTGTAAAACACATCAACATTTTCATTCCTTTCTAAAAAGGAAATCATGAGAGGGTGATAGTAAAACTGTTCACCGCGAGGCTGTGATTATCGCCTGAGGCGATACCAAAATCTTATGGGCCAAAATAAATGTAATTATTGTTGTTTGAGAGAAGCGAATTAGACGCTAATTATTTTTTCTTGATGTGCTTGATTCTAATAGTGGGTGCACTCTGAGTGGAGTGCACATGGCGTGTAGAACGTCAGTTATTTTACCATTCAGCGTTGAATGACTGACCAGTTAACAAGTTTTTATATATTATGGATTTGAATACATTTCAGGATATTTCAGGATATTGATGTTGTCCGGTTTTATTAGTTCCGTTGGTTATTGAAATGTTTTTACTTGTGATAGTTAAAGTTCAAGTCCGAAATCTTATCTTCAGTTATACCTTGAATAACAATATCATCGGATCCATGTTTCTCATACGCATGGTGTCCCGTTAGAAACAACGATGGTGAAAAGTCGAAAATACGAAAGTACGATGGTGAAAAGTTTAGTTTAAACATATTTATTTTACATCGATTGCGAGTTATTGCAACTAAGATTAATCACTCTCGCTGGCTTCCTTGGTAGAACCAGTACTAAGCAATGTGGATTAACTATCTTGCTCAACGATAAATAACGTGGGGTCAGGTTTATACAGTATATATATGTATACGCTTGTATTAAGGGACAATAGTCGGGGTCAGGTTTCTACATAAGGTAAATGTATAAGCTTCTATTATGGGACAATAGCCAGGGCTTACATGAGGTTTCTACATTAGTTGTATGTTTTTACTTGTTTATTGGGACAATAGTCGGGGTCAGGTTTGTATATAAGGTATATGTTTTAGGCTTGTGTTAATGGACACTAGTCGAGGTCAGGTTTCTACATAAGATATATGTATGGGCTTGTATTATGGGACAATATGCAGGATCTGGTTTGTACTTTAGGTATATGTATATGCGTGTATTAAGGTACAATAGGCACATGTCTACATAGGGTTTATGTATGGGGTTGTATTAAAGGACAATAGTCAGGGTCAGCTTTCAACACAGATATCTGTATATGCTTGTATCAAGGGACAATAGTTGGGTCAGTTTTCTACATAAGGTATATGTATGGGCTTGGTTTCTACATTAGGTGTAGCGTGTATAATGAGACAACTTCCAGGGTCAAATTTGTACATAAGTTATATGTATGAGCTGGTATTAAGGGACAATATCTAGGGTCAGGTTTGTACATGAGGTATATGTATGGGCTTGTATTAAGAGACAATAGTCAGGATCAGGTTTCTGCAAGTGCATGTATTGGCTTATATTAAGGGACAATATCCAGGGTGAGGTTTCTACATTATATTCATGTATGGGCTTGTATTACAGGACAATAATCAGGGTCAGGTTTGTACATAAGGTGTATGAATCGGCTTGTAATATGGGACACAATTCAGGGTCAGATTTCTGCATTAGATGTATGCATGGGCTTGTATTAAGGGACAATAATAAGGGTCAGGTGTCTACATAAGCTATATGTATGAGTTTGCGTTAAAGGACAATAGCCAGTGTCCGATTTCTACATTAGGCGTATATATAGGCTATGTTTATTATCGTACAAAATAGAAAAGGTCAGCTTTATATATATAGATATGAAATTAATAATATTTTTGCACAAATGTCGCTTATATCAAGAGTGTCATGTGTACATTTCGGACTATGTGTTGAAGGTCAAGGTCGCAATAAAAGTGAACGGTCTCATTTAAGGTCTGATTCGTGTCCGGGCTGTATCTGTGGAACGGCTTGGTGTATTAGAATAATAGCATGTACAAATACTGCTTGTATAAAGACAATATGTCGCGCGCAACTTTTAAGGCTGTGTGACCCAGGTCAAGGTCATAATGAAAGTCAAATGTCATATCTGTATCAGTGCTTTATATTTGTATTTATTTGGTATATTGGGATAATATTTAGTATAGATGTTCCCTATATGAAGACGATGTGTTATGCGTGACATTCAGTGCTGTGTAGTCACGGTTAAGGACAAGCAACGGGGTATCATTCACCTTTTGTGATAGTTCAAGTTTTAAAAAAACACTCTTATTTCCTGAGTAGAACAACCATCCTTTTACAACTAAGTAGCGCATGTTCAAAAAGGATTATTACACACGATTGTAGTAGTGACATACTTAACTCAGGTTTTACATTGTTTAATGTATATAATTATGTTAATCTAAGCTCATGCCGAAGTCAGATACTGAATGTTGCTTGTTGTAGTGTTTAAACATGCAAACATACACATTATTAAAAGAAACTTGACCTAGTACATTGATGTCTGTAATAAACTTCTAAAAAATCATCTGATAAAACAAATATTATCTTGAGGGTTGTTACCTTTATCACACTATTATGTCTATACTCTAAGAAGAAACCTGACCCTGATGCTTGCTGTAAATGTAAATGCAGATAACGTACTATTGTCCAAGAAAATAAAAGCTTTATATGTAAGAAACCCGACCCAGATAAAATATGCCCATATACTTATGCCTTAGGTAGACGTCTGACCTTGAATGTTGTCCCTTACTACAATCCTAAACATGCATCTTATATAGAAACATGACTATGACTATTGTCCCGTAATATAAGCTCATACATATGTTCAAACGAGACCCTGGATATTGTCCTTTAATACAGGACCATATATATATACTTTATGTACAATCCTGACCCTGACTATTATCCGTTAATATAAGCCCATACATACCTAATGTACAAACCTGATCCTAGATATTGTCCCTTAATAGAAGCCCATATATACACCTTATGTACAAATTTGACCATGGATATTGTCCTTTAATACAGGCCCATATATCCAAAGTAAGTACAAACCTGACCTAGGATATTGTCCATTAATACAAGCCCATATACAAACCTGACCCCGGATATTGTCCTTTAATACAGGCTCATACATACGACTTAGTTACAAACCTGACCGTGGATATTGTCTCTTAAAGCCCATACGTATTGCTTAATAAATATGTACAAACCTGACCTGGACTATTGTTCCTTAATACAAACCCATACATATACCTAAGTAACCTAATATATAAACCTGACCCTGACTATTGACTCGTAATACAAGCACATACATATACCTTATGTACAAACCTGACTCTGGATATTGCCTTTTAATACAGGCCAATATATACGACTTATGTACAAACCTGACTCTGAATACTGTCCCTTAATACAAGCCCATACATACGACTTATGTACAAACCTGATTCTGGATATTGTCCCTAAATACAAGCCCATACATATATCTAATCTACAAACTTGACCCTGGATAGTGTCACTTAATGCAAGCCCATACATATAACTAATGTACAAACCTGACCCTGGATATTGTCCATTAATACCGGCTCATATCTATACGACTTATGTACAAACCTGACCCTGAGTATTGTCTCTTAATTACAACCCATACGTATTACTTATGTACAAACCTAACCCTGACTATTGTCACTTAATACAATCCCATACATATACATAATGTACATACCTGATCCTGGATAGTGTCCCTTAATACAAGCCCATACATATACCTAATGTACAAACCTGACCCCGGATATTGTCCTTTAATACAGGCTCATATATACGACTTAGTTACAAACCTGACCCTGGATATTGTCTCTTAATCAAAGCCCATACGTATTACTTAATAAATATGTACAAACTTGACCCTGACTATTGACCCGTAATACAAGCCCATACATATACCCTATGTACAAACCTGACTATGGATATTGTCGCGCTTAGTACAGGCCCATACATATACCTAATGTACAAACCTGACCCTGGATATTGTCATTTAACACAGGTCCATATATATACAACTTATGTACAAACCTGACCCTGGATACACTCCCTTAATACAAGCCCATACATATACATAATGTACACACCTGACCCTGGATAGTGTCCCTTAATGCAAGCCCATACATATACCTAAAGTAAAAACAATTAATACGCCTTATGTACAAATCTGACACTGGATATTGTATCTTAATTAAAACCCATATGTATTACTTATATACAAACCTGACCCTGGATATTTTCCCTAAATACAAGCCCATACATATACCTAATGTACAAATATGACCATGAATATTGTCCTTTAATACAGGCCCATACATATACCTTATGTACACACCTGACCCTTCAAATTGTCTCTTTATACAAGCCCTTACATATACCTTATGTTCAAACCGGACCCTGATTATTGTTCTTTAATATAAGCCCAAGCATATATCTAATGTACAAACTTGACCCTGGATATTGTCCTTTAATACAGGCCCATATATACGACTTATGTACAAACCTGACCCTGGATATTGTCTCTAAATTAAAGCCCATACATATACCTAATGTACAAACCTGACACTGAATATTGTCCTTTTGTAACATGGTCATTTTATCCATGTTAGAAGAGTTGTTTCCCTTTGACCATATGATTTGTACTGGAGGTTAGTGCTCTATTTTAACGCCGTTTTGATCATATTACTTTGATTGAGTTGTTTTGGACAATAGAAAACAGCTGTTTGAAAAGTCAAGTTGTTGAGATGGTGGAACTTCTAAAGTTTATGTTTGCATGTTGTAGAGGGGTATTTGCTGGGTCAGTATTATTTTATTTGGTTCCATATTGTGCTTTAGATAATGTTATTACATGATGTTGGAATTGTTATATTTCGGAAAACCATGTATTTTCGCGAAGTGTTCGTTGGTGTACTGATGTTTTCAAGATGGCAGTTATTCTTAGCATGACTGAACTTTTCTATCTGACTTGCATGTTCTAAATTTTAAACTTGCAGTTGCATAACACAGCACGTTGTGTAACGAGCACAGAGAGAGAATGACCTGGGAGGGAGACAGAAACACTTGTCCCATAGATTGCTAAGTGGAGTGTAGTATTGTAAAGCCATTATTGTTAAACCCTTGTTTTATCTTGGAGACACATGTTGAGTATACATAATGTTTAAGGTGACTTAAAGAGTATGCATTAAATCATAATTATGAAATGAGATTACATGACTATATGATTTGGATTATATATGAATAAATATATGAATAATGTATGTGTAAGTAATATCTGATATAGATTATATATGAATAAGGTATGTGTAAATTATATGTGATATGTATTACATATGAATCATATATGTGTAAAGTATATGTTTGTAGGCTTATATGTGATAGAGGTATTAAGTACATCTTAATAACTATATATTTTAGAGTGTGGACTGTCATCAGTCCGACAGTGTCGAGTATTTAGGGTTACCCGTTATCGTTACAATGGAATGATGGCTTGATATTATACATACCACGTTCATATTCATGCTGTACTGCACATCTTGGACATTACATCATTAAAGATGAAACTAAGAAGGCATTGGTGGATATGAAAACCCCCATAGAAAGCCACAGAGTAACAATGACGCCCAGCGGAGTTAGATGTCATCGGTACAGGAGTATGTGAATCGTTGGATTGTTTAGACTAAGTGTGAAACATATGGATTTTACCAGGTATAGTGTTGTTTAACACAGTGATCGGATTGGATTAATGCTATCCGTAAGCGATGTTACCTACAGGTGCACTATATTTAACTTGATATCTTCTGTGTATCATTTACACGAAGAAAGTATATATTCTATACGAGTCGGTGTAGACATCCAAATGTATGCGAATACGGAGGATAGAGAGTGTAGCATAATGGACCGAAGTCGAGGATAACCAGATGAGGACATCATTTCTTCGAGAGAGGAGGACAGATACATGATGAGTGTGTGTGACCAGTGAACAATAATAAACAGTGACTTAACATTTTAGTGATATTTTAGTGGCAAATGTGTTTATTTGCTTAGGACTTAAAAAGTTTGTGTATACAAGTGGCCAAGACATTATTCCATAGAGTTGTAGCTGTCAGATCAACAGATGTGTGAGTACTGAGTTTATTTAAAATATTCAGAAATTGCAGTTGTCATTAATTTCACCGTACAGCTTTTGTTTTTTGTTTTTAATATAAACTCCTCTCTAGGCTAAACATATTTGTGAATGACTGCAGTTTCTGATATTTTAACTAGGGAATAAGTGATCTATATTGTAATGGAGCAAGACATTTCACTTTATTAATAATAATTCACTCATTGAGTGCTTCTATTTACTAATACTCAAAATTGCGGCTGCTTCTGAATTTAAAACCCACTTTGGCCTTTGGAGGTGTATTAATAAAGATTAATATTGCTAAAAAGTTAAATCACCAACACATCATTATTTTTCCAGAAACTAACTAGTAATATGTCTTCATAAGAAACAGGGAAATTAAAAAGTATTGCTATACTGATATTCACCAGAGTGCACGCTTAAATATGTAAACAATAACAGAGGAACACCCATATTTCTTTCAAGAAACCGTGATGTGAATTTAGTTAAATAAGCAATAATAAAACAAAACGCTTAACACTAACACTTACCTGACATGTAGTCTTGTGACCATAACAATGGAATATTGGTGTTGTGGATTTAACTCTGTCCAATATCTCTTGTCGGTTTTGTTTCTGGAATGAAAAAACCCAGATGTAAATCACAATCAAACAACAATAATGTCAACTGTGTTAGGACAATCATTTTAGGAACAAACAACCTGATAATGTGAATAATAAAGGATTTTAATAGTTTATTTAAATTACAGGTAAATTTAAACGGAATAGGCCATATTTAAGCATTCTAGATAACTCATATTTTTCTATTGAAAGTAACAATGCCCATGTAAGATACTGGTTAAATTTGTGTTGAATATATGTTGGAGAAAGTTTTCATTTGTTCACCTCGACTTTTGATACACAGACACAATTTTAAAGGTACATTTGGACAATAATGGATCTACTAGTTTGCAAAAGAAAATGATATATAAGACTTCAACACCATATAAAAAAATAATGCTGTTTTACAAAAAAAATACAACTGAAACACTTGCAGAACATATCTTCATAACAGCAAAATGTTTTCCTTACTGATAGTACATGTATTTAAAGGGACACCTGGAAATCTTGACGTTTTTATTGAACATTAAAAGTAGCATTTCAATTTATTTATGCTGTATGATTATGAATTTAAAAGTGTTTGCATATAATTAAACAATATTTTGAGTTTTCAGTGTTCTTTGTTATTCTACCATAGGTTTACATATATGTTTGGTGCAATACAATCAACGATCAGTAAGATGCAAAAGCAATTTGCATTGAAGTATTCCAATATTATATTAATATCAATAAATAAACAAAACACCCTTAACCCGTTATGCACAGTTATACTACAAACACTTTTATGCGGTGATCAGTCGCTAAGTTATGACAATAACGTTTCAATCTTTGAGGCTGTTCAAAAGTATATAATAAAAAGCAAAGGCTTCTAATCTAATAATTTAGCATGCATTACATTAAAAACAGAAAACATTTGCTATCATTAGGTCGTAGTTCCACACAAGTAGAATGTGATTTGTTAATACAAAATGTTATATATTTTTTTGTCAAATGTTACCTTCAACATGTTCAATGGCTGTGAGGTACACATGCAGTATCATACATAATATGCACCATTTCTCCATGTTGGGTTTCTTCCAGTATTTTTTGTAGCAAAAACACAGAGTAGCCCAGCTTTGATAAAAAAATAAAATAATTCATGATCATGCTTTAATCATACAAGAAAATAAGACGTTAATACATGCATACAATCAGTTGCAAGCTGTGGACAACAACAAAGATACTTTCTTATAAAATGTATATTGGTTTTCATTTTTTCAAAGCAATCATGGCAATAACAACTGTCATATAAAAGGAACAATACTCATGTGAAAGATATGAACCGCAACTATGCAAATAGTTTAATGAATGAATAAATGAATGGTGTTTTACTGCACGTCGACACATAAATAGGTCATATTGCGCAAAAACCGACGAAGGATGAAGAAATTAAATAGTAATTAAAAATTAATGCAAATATATAAAGATACAACTATTAAAAAGTAAGGGATGATATGGTAGTAATATAAACTATATACGTAAATCAACATATGCCCGTCAACGGGTATATAAACAAGTAAATATATATAAGAACACATTACAACGATTTATATCGTCTGATTTATTTTAGAAAATCTAAAAAAAGACTAAAAGCTATTGTATCAAATAACTCATTCATAGTATTAACATTGTAGTAACTTTGACGCATTGGACCAAAGTCTACACATTCCAACAAGAGGTGTTTGACCGTTAACTGCGCAAAGCAGGGTATACATTCTGGTAATTGCTCAGCTTGTAATAAATATGAATGAGTATAACGTATATGCCCTATCCTGCACCGGGCTAGGATAACTTCTTCTCGTCGAATGGGTCTACTAAAAGAACGCCATTCTCCAAGTAACGGCTTAAATGAATGGAGTTTATTGTTAACTGACAAATCCCAAGCGGCTTGCCAAGAGTTACGAATTAATGTGTTAATACAACTTTTAAAATCAGTATAAGGTCATTTAGCATTACAGACATGTAAATCTAATGCTGCTTTAGCAGCACTATCAGCTCTATCATTACCACGTATTACTAGATGGCTTGGAAGCCAGCAGAAAACAATTACATTAGAGAATTGTAATTGTACTTTTCTAAAAGCTGAAGCACGACTGGGTTATCATGTTTCATATTTTTCAGTGCTTGAAGAGATAAAAGGGAATCAGAAAATATTACAAAATGGTCATCATCAGATTTCTGAATATAATTTAAGGCTAGTTCAATTGCGTTAAAGAAATATAAAAAGATCGGACAGGGAAAGTAGCATTCAAGGAGGACAGTAAACCACAAAACACAGAAACAGACATGCAAACAGACAAACAAGAAGGCAAAAGTAATATTAAATGCAAACGACATCACAAACAAAAAAGGGTTGACAATAGGGCTACCGCCTTGGAACGGTCAGTGGCAAAGTAGGCCACTGGGGATTTAAACCGGTTCTAGGGTGCACCAAACCTCACACTTACCCTACTGTCATCCCATTAAAACAGGACAGTGTAAATAAAGAAATCCCCGCCATGATCTAATCTCTAACCAACAAGACAGCATCAATTGGCAATATAAGTAAAACACAAATATGCTCGTGTAAATATAATAAAAAAACAATAGCCTAGAAGGCCACAATAAAGGTACACAATGACTTGGCAGAATCCAGAGCAACAAGAGAATAAACCATTAAGGGCAGGACAAGAAATATCATAGACAAACATCAAACGCCACCGTCCGTCCCAATGGGCTTTAGGTAGGCGTCATCATAAATCCACAGCCTGCCCGGTCATCGTACAATTAAAGAGGAAAGCATAGTGGAAAAAAGGGTCCACCACTAATCATGCAGTACGTTGCGAAATGATAGTTTCATAACCTCTTTTGATAAACTTTTTAACAAGTTTAACAAAGATAGTATGAAAGTGATCATGGCCAAGAATCTTACGAAGTTTATAAATCACATCACCATAGCAGTCAGATTGTGATACGAGTACAAGCTCCTGACAAACGACCCTACATTCGCTAGAGAAAATACTACATTTTTGGCATGTAATAATATTAAAGCGTTTTTTACAAACGGCAGTTTAGACAATTATACTATGAGGACTTGCTATGAAGTTTGTGAAGCACCCATCTTCCTATTAGATAATATTTTCGTCAGGTATGAAACCACCGTTTATAGACAAATTGTTGGTATCCCTATGGGTACGAACTGTGCACCACTTGTCGCAGATTTGTTTTTATTTTGCTATGAAAGATATTTCATGTTGAGTCTGTCACCAGATACCCAGGCAGATGTTATTGAAGCCTTTAATGACACCGCTCGGTATCTGGATGACATATTGAACATTGACAACCCTTTATTTCCAACTATGGTTAGTAATATTTTTCCTAAAGAACTTCAGCTTAACAAAGCTAATATATCTGATAATAACGCTTCTTTTTTTTATTTTGATCTCTCGATTGAAAATGGTGAAATAATCAGCAAAATCTATGACAAAAGAGATGATTTTAAATTTGACATTGTTAATTATCCCCACTTGGATGTGGATGTTCCCCGAGCAAATTCTTATGGGGTGTTTGTGTCTCAACTTATTCGTTTTTCAAGAGCTTGTACTCGAGTTGAGGACTTTAATATTCGCAATCTTTGTAAAACTAAAAAGCTACTCAATCAGGGTTACCTTTACCATAAACTTCGTAAAACCTTTGCAAAATTGTATTATCGTAACCCTGATCTTCTTTCCAAATATAATTTAAGGACCCTTCTGCGGCAAGGACTATCACAATCGGACTTCTATGGTGATGTGATTTATAAACTTCGTAAGATTCTTGGTCATGATCACTTTCATACTATCTTCGTTAAACTTGTTAAAAAGTTTGTCAAAAGAGGTTATGACCCTATAATTTTGCAACGTACTGCATGCTTGGTGGTGGACCCTTTTACAGTTCGCCACTATGCTTTCCTCTTTAATTGTACGATGACCGGACAGGCTGTTAACCCTATGATGACACCTACCTAAAGCCCATTGGGACGGTGACGTTTGATGTTTGTCTATGATCTTTCTTGTCGTGTCCTTATTGGTTTATTGTCTTGTTACTCTGGCTTCTGCCAAGTCATTGAGAACCTTTCTCTAGGCTTTAGCCTTCTTGTTTGTCTGTTTGCGTGTTTGCTTATGTGTTTTGTGGTTGACTGTCCTCCTTAAATGCTACTTTCCCTGTCCGATTTTTTTTTATATTGCTTTATTTAAAAATAAGCTGATTTCATCATTATTAGGTTTTAAACCCCGGCAGTTCCATTGAATGTCCTTATTTGATTTTGATGTCACTAAGGCGGAAGTACGGGTTTATGGCCGTTGGGTTTGGCAGGCCTTAGAGACTTTGGAGACTTTGAGAGTTCCAGACGTGCTGGATCATCAACCTCCATCTCCAAGTCTCAAAATATGTTATGCAGTTCAATCGGATCATCAGATCCTAATGACTGCTTCCCTAACCCGAGAGTTTTCTTTTTCCTTGCTGTCACGTCCGTGGCAGCAGTTCTACTTGGTGACGAACTCTTAGGAGAGAGTTCGTCAGATCTGACGAACCTTTGCAAGAGTTTGTCGGGTTTGGTGGACTCTTGGTTGCACCAGAGTTCGTCGATTTCGAAATAGATGAAGTAGATTTAGTAGATGTAGGAGTTGTTGAGGATATAGTTGAAGGAGTTTTTGGCTTGGAAGCCACAATAGGGTTGGAAACCACAGAAGGCTTATTTAAAAGGACCACAGTTTGTGAGGCTGAAGATGTCTTAGAGGAATTCTGAACAGAGTGTGGAATAGTAGTAAACTTGTCGGAGTCTATTGGACAGGCCAACACGGTCTGCACCTCAATCGCTTTGGTGGCTTGTTTCTTAACCCTACTCGCATCGGCATATGATTTGCCAGATGGATAGGGCAGAGTAAGCCTCTCAACAAGTTTACTAACTTCATGAAAAGAAATGTTCTTCTCAATCTTAACTTTCTGTATTTCCTTCTCGTGCTTCTATTTCGGACAATCCCAAGAGAAAGATCCGTGGGTCCCCTTGCAGTTAACACGAGAGGCAGAAACACAAAAGGCAGAAATTTTGCAATTTGCGAAGTCGCTATGACCCTCCTGACCACAAAGGGCACTGACAGGAGCAGCTCGCTTGCATCTTTCTCTATGGTGACCAAAGAGTTGACAGTTAAAACACATCGAAGAGGGTTTGGAATAAAGGGGTCAACCGGCAGAATGATATACCTAGGTTCCATTGAAGATTTTAGTATAAAATGGTGTCGTAGAGAACATGCGGACCCAAACTCGCTTTCTACTTGGAAAAAGTCTATTCTTAAAATTATAGATACACGTATTAACTTTTATAATGCTAACCCCTCTTTACTACCTCCGAGACCTAGGTTTTCCTCTCGTAATCTAAAATCGGGAATTCTGGAATTTCATAATAAATTTGTTTTAGTTCCTGCAGATAAAGCAGCTACTAATGTAATTATTGTTTGACGCCTATATTACGTCAATGTTTTATCTCTGGAACTCTGCAGCACCAATTCGTATACTCCAGTTAATTCTACTGAGGATGATGTTGTTTCCGCACATATCACTCGGTGCACTACTTTCAATGCTGGTGTAAACGATAAGCAAAATAAACTGCCTACCATGTACTGGATTCCTAAATTACATAAAAATCCGTATAAGGCTCGCTTTATTTCTAATTCTTGTGCCTGCACCACAACAAACATCTCCAAACTTTTAACTTCTTGTCTTACTGCCGTTAAAGATCACATTAAACTATATTGTGATAAAACTTATGAAAACTCTGGGATTAATTTATTTTGGTCTATAAAAAATTCAGGAGACGTTCTTGATAAAATTTTCAATAAAGGTCAAGTTTCATCAATAAGTACTTATGACTTCTCTACACTATATACAACCTTACCACATCATCTTATTAAAGACAAGCTAATTTCTCTTATTCAAAAAACATTCGCTAGAGAAAATACTACATTTTTGGCATGTAATAATATTAAAGCGTTTTTCACTAACGGCAGTTTAGACAATTATACTATAAGGACTTGCTATGAAGTTTGTGAAGCACTCATCTTCTTATTAGATAATATTTTCGTCAGGTATGGTACCACCGTTTATAGACAAATTGTTGGTATCCCTATGGGTACGAACTGTGCACCACTTGTCGCAGATTTGTTTTTATTTTGCTATGAAAGGGATTTCATGTTGAATCTTGGCAGATGTTATTGAAGCTTTTAATGACACCTCTCGGTATCTGGATGGCATACTGAACATTGACAACCCTTTCTTTCCAACTATGGTTCATAGTATTTATCCTAAAGAACTTCGGCTTAATAAAGAAAATATATCTGATAATAACGCTTCTTTTCTCGATTTAGATCTCTCGCTTGAAAATGGTAAAATAATTAGCAAAATCTATGACAAGAGAGATGATTTTAATTTTGACATTGTTAATTATCCCCACTTGGATGGGGCTGTTCCCCGAGCAACTTCTTATTGGGTGTATCTGTCTCAACTTATTCGTTTTTGTAGAGCTTGTACTCGAGTTGAGGACTTTAATATTCGTAATCTTTGTATAACTAAAAAGTTACTCAGTCAGGGTTACCGTTACCATAAACTTCGTAAAACATTTGCAAAATTATATTATCGTAACCCTGATCTTCTTTCCAAATATAAATGTAATTTAAGGACTCTTCTGCGACAAGGACTATCACAACCTGACTTCTATGGTGATGTGATTTATAAACTTCGTAAGATTCTTGGTCATGATCACTTTCATACTATCTTTGTTAAACTTGTTAAAAAGTTTATCAAAAGAGGTTATGACCCTATCATTTTGCAACGTACTGCATGCTTGGTGGTGGACCCTTTTACAGTTCGCCACTATGCTTTCCTCTTTAATTGTACGATGACCGGACAGGCTGTGGACCCTATGATTACGCCTACCTAAAGCCCATTGGGACGGTGGCGTTTGATGTTTGTCCATGATCTTTCCTGTCGTGCCCTTAATGGTGTATTCTCTTACTGCTCTGGCTTCTGCCAAGTCATTGAGTACCTTCATTGTGGCTTTCTAGGCTTTTGTTTTTTGGTATTATATTTACACGAGCATATTTGTGTTTTACTTATATTGCCTATTGATGCTGCCTTGTTGGTTAGAGTTTAGATCATGGCGGGGATTTCTTTATTTACACTGTCCTGTTTTAATGGGATGACAGTAGGGTAAGTGTGAGGTTTGGTGCACCCTAGAACCGGTTTAAACCCCAGTGGCCTACTTTGCCACTGACCGTTCCAAGGCGGAAGCCCTATTGCCAACCCTTTTGTGTTTGTGATGTCGTTTGCATTTTTAATTACTTTTGCCTTTTCGTTTGTCTGTTTGCGTGTTTGTTTTTGTGTTTTGCGGTTGACTGTCGTCCTTGAATGCTGCTTTCCCTGTCCGATATCTTTATCCTTGTTGATGGTCTTTGGAATAGTTGGTGTGCTGAAAGTAAGCACAAAAGTATTTGTAGGAGTGAGTTTGCCACTACGCCTCGTAGTGATGCGCGTTACCTCAGTCACACCTTGAGATTTGAGATTTTGAGTCATTGTTTCAACAGTGCAGTGCTCCCGTTCTCTGGAGCGTACTACACCCTTTGAAGAATTGAGAGAAATGTGAGGAATAACCTCAACACGTATGTTTACAAAAGTTTGAATTTTAAGGAGAATGTCAGAGTGTGATTTTTTGGCTCACTCAACAAGAAGTTTTCCATTACTGAGTTTTTTGACACACCTTGTCTCATCGGCGATGCCAAGTAAAGCCTTGGAGATGGCAAAAGGAGAGAGTCTAGTGATAGCTGTGTCATCATCTAGAGCGATAATATTCAGAAAACAAGACCAATTTAAATGAGAAATATGCTCATCAGATTCAGATTCGGACTCTTCTCGAGATCGTTTAGGAGTATGAGTTGTTTTAGTGCCATAACTGGGCATTGATATTCATTCTCCATGCTTCTCACCCACCTCGGAGCCCAACAAGGAGACATTTGCTGTGGATATCCGACAGACAAATGCCAAGAATACGTGAAGAGTATACTCATATAAAACTAACGCATCAGACCCATACCACCCAGTGGACATAACCACTTAATTAAAAAGTCGAAGAGCCGCACTTATGTTCCGCTTAAAAGTTGCATGAGTATAGCCATATAGCGTTCAGAAATACATAATTAGCCCTAACGCCACCGCCATAAAGGATCCTTTTACATTATGTCTACAGAGGACAAAATAAATGGGGAAAAATATATATAACGAAAGGGATTGAGAGAGATGTAAACTAAACAATTAGCTAGGATGCTGTATAGCTGGCGTGACAAACCGATTGATCAGATCGGGCTAATCTGACCGCCCGTCTAGTTGAAGTCCTGACCAAAGCGGTGTGTTGTTACGTGGAGATAACTACCAGATCTCCACGTCACTCAACCACCAGGATTCCCTTCTCCAACGACACGGGTCGCCACCCACGGTCAACAGATGGGCTACTTTTCGGGGGAGTCCTACCCCTCTGATAATTAACGAGCAGTCGGTTGATTCTTATCACTTCACCACCGGGGGTGCAAATAGTTTAAAAAAATTAAATTAAATCTGAGTTGAATTTAAATATAATAATTATGTATTTATTATATGTGTTTACATACAGATGAAACAATACGTGGCCTACTTTATAGAAAGTATGCCTAGATATGTTTTTGTGAATAACATAGACTGTGTTGTTGCAATCCTGTCTGTGCTTTACATTATTATTTAATTGGTTTGTTACTGACACCCGATGATTTTTCAATCTTTTTCAGCCGGAGCGATTGCTTCGGAGGCATAAAAAGTATAGCACATATCTTTCACCATCTTTGCATTGTGAAAAAGTTTTATCAAACTGCCATTAAAGGCAGTTACTAACTATTTAAGGCACTTACAAACAACTAAAGGCACTTACTAGCACCTCAAGGCACTTACTAGCAACTAAAGGCACTTACTAAAAACTAAAGGCACTTACTAGCAATTGTTACGGTGGCGTTTGATGTTTGTCCATGCTCTTTCTTGTCGTGCCCTTAATGGTATATTATCTTACTGTTCTGGCTTCTGCCAAATCATTGAGTACTTTCATTGTGGCTTTCTAGGCTATAGTTTTTTTTGTATTATATTTACACGAGCATATTTGTGTTTTACTTATATTGCCTATTGATGCTGCCTTGTTGGTTAGAGTTTAGATCATGGCGGGGATTTCTTTATTTACACTGTCCTGTTTTAATGGGATGACAGTAGGGTAAGTGTGAGGTTTGGAGCACCCTAGAACCGGTTTAACCCCCCAGTGGCCTACTTTGCCACTGACCGTTCCAAGGCGGTAGCCCTATTGTCAACCCTTTTGTGTTCATGATGTCGTTTGCATTTTGTATTACTTTTGCCTTTTCGTTTGTCTGTTTTCGTGTTTGTTTTTGTGTTTTGTGGTTGACTGTCGTCCTTGAATGCTGCTTTCCCTGTCCGATATTTTTATCCTTCTTTACAATGTTAACATTGAATAATTTCCCGATGGTTATACCTTAAATACACTAACACTCCATTGCAGAAACCCCATATTATTTCTTCAGTGAAAAGGATGACATATGAAGTGGTATGATAGTAAAAACTAGATTTCACAAATTTCAATGTAAGCGATCAAAACCTCAAAAGTATTTTCAGCACATTTTAGGCTACACATAATGATCAAGATTTTCATAAATGAATATAACTTCCAGGTTATAAATTAGTCTGTTTGCTTGTTATTTAATGTCAGTAATCAGCACATTTTAGGCTATGTATGATGGTTGATTTCTAGTGTGGTGAAGGCAGACCACCTACTTATTCCTGGGTAGAACCAGTTCTGTATACCTCCCACCATCCGCAAGAATCAACACTACCTCACAAGTTGAGCTCGAAATGGGATTCGAACCCATAGCGGAGAGAGGCGAGAAGATTGACAGCACATATTTGTTATCCCTCGACCACGGAAGCGCTTAGGTTAGAAATTAATCCAAATATCTATTAATATCTTACCACAGCTGACTTCTTTGCATCACCTCGATACACATTAACAAAGGCATCAAGTTTTTCCTGAACTAGGAAAAACTTGTTGCTAAACTTTCAATTGTCCCAACTATTTCCACCGGATGCTTTTCGGACTAGTTGGAAGTCTGCATCAAATGAGAATATATTCAATGGCATCTGAAAATTAACAAATGGTATTTACAGTTTTCTTCTGCCATAAAATGTGTCGATGCATACAAGCATGAAGTTATATTACTATATCAGGCAAAAATTAAAAAAAAAATTTGAGTGGATGTGAGAGGATTGAGAAGCATTTAATACACAGGGAACTTGTCCCAGGAGCTTTCATGTTTATCTTCCTATATTCTCTGTATTTTACCTTCTTCATTTGATCTTCAACATGCAAGAAACTAAACTGGTGAGTGCCTTTTTCAGATTGTAAAGAAGTTTTGGTTGGGAGCGTCTGTTAGCGTTTCCGAAAAAGGACACTATAAGCAGTCTTATTCATAGAACAGTCGTGAAAGCTTAAAAGTTGTTGATAAATATATCACATTTATATTTTCAAATTTTTATATCACAAAATATTTTTTTTCAGAAAACAATACCTTACAGCAAACTGCACATTGAGTTCCATCATCCAAGACCACATTCACATGAGACATCCTGTCGGTTCTGTTTACAAAGTGCTTGAATTCCTCCATAGTTTCTGTCATCAGAACCGTATAAACATCTTGGATTAATGTCTACAAAATTAGGGGAAGATAATCTTTTTTGATTATGGATCTTTAAATTATCAAAGACAAAAATGAATAATTTGAAGCTTTATTGTTTTTGTAATTATAAGAAGTTCTGTGAATTCTTTGCCTGTTCATAACTACTGTGATGTAAAACATTTTAAATTATACATACCACTGAAGATGTTTTGGCCGTCTCGCCTTCAAGCTCTCACAAAACTCCTTCACTGATGTTTGAGTTCCCAGTAAAAGCCCATATATCCACCATGAAAGATCCAAATAAAAAGCCAATCGTGGATATTTAGGAGAGGATGGCCAAAGTCCCAGTCATAACAATGTAACAGGCTCTACTTCACACTTGCAAAATTGTATGGTTCGAAAATGTTGTAGATCTTAGAAAATAAGAAAGGGTCTGTTTTATAATATATACCATTATATTGATTAGGATTATGTTGATTAACTTCAAGACTATCTATAAATACAAGATAGTAAACTCTATAAACAACTTAACAACACAAAATACACAGTACTAGATGACATCAGCATTGTCTAGGCAAACATTTAGAAAGGTAGGAAGGGGTTAGCCGCATTTATTTGACTTCTGTGGTGCTTTTTGTCTTTACATAGTACGGACATTTATATATGCACCCCGTGATGTCTAAATGAGTGGTTTAAAAAGTAATATCTCAAATAAACCACAACAACACTATAAATAACAGTCCAGCAGCAGATTGTCATTTTCCTGCGCCAGATGGCTCCGTTGACGACAGCATAACAACGTCAAAAATAGTTCCCTTCCGAGTACCTCTTTGCATAAACCTGAAAATCCGCCATTTTTTCGGCTTGAAATGAACTAAAAAATGGTAGAAAATCGATATCCTGAGATATAGAGTTATTATTCCCAAATTACCCCCGATTTGATTTTTTATACGAATGAAACGAGTGTGATAACACAACGAATATAACAAAAGAACTGTTCAATACTTTTAAATCGAGCATAAAACATGCAAAATTAGAGCGATTTTTACGCCGATAATTTCATTTCAGTCAATTTTGAAAGGCAATCGTGATTATGTATCAAGCTAATGTCATGTATTCTGTCAACAAGTTGTTTCAACAACTTATCGGTTGCCCGTATCCATGCTTTAAAATAGCAAGCGCGCCTTTAAAATTAACTTTCATAGTGGTTCAAAGCGTCAAGGGGTTTTCTCAACTTTATTATTATATTACATTATGACGTAATGTACCTAAGGGAAGTAGCTCCTTACTAACAGTAAAAATGACTAGGCGGAAATGCCCACAACAATAACTGTTCGATACTGTCGTTTTCTTTCTATTTTCTGGGATATACAGTAACGTTTTATAAACTTCGTTTTTTTATGTGTTTGTTTTAATTATTATCATGTTTTCAGTTATGTATGAAATCTTAGATCAGTAGCATAGTAAGATATCCGTTATACTATAAAAAAAAGGCGTTAACAAATTACTGCGAGGGATCGCAAACGAACGAATACTGTCATGGATTAATATTTATATTCAAGCTCCTATCATATTCTTTTTTTTTCTTTCTATTTCTATGTAATGTTTAGATAACATTATATATTTGATATATACATTCGACAATTCGCTATATGACCACCAATTAGATATGGAATGACATAATAACTTATGTGTGCACAGTAATTCCGTCAACACAAAAGTAAAATAGCTATATGTCGACTGGTAGCCATTTGATTTTAAATCCGAAGGTTTCTCTTTCGTTTTACGATAACCCGACATATTGTGGACCCTACAATAACGACTATTTTAATCCTACGAGAGAAAGTTAAAGTTTAATGTTTTCTTAAATCGTGTCGCTCAAGTCATTGAGGACTTACTATGTGGCTTTCTAGATTTTCGATGGTCCTATGACCATCTTCATTGTTAAAATATATTGCCTTTTAATGCTGCCTAGTTTGTCAGAGGATATAGCTTGGCGAGGATTCCATTATTTACACGGGCCCTTTGAATTCGGATGTGAGGTTCGGTTCTTACAATAACCTAGTTTAAACCCCTAGCGGCGTATTAGCTATAACACATTAAATAAACGTCAAGTTTTCATATATAAGTACTTAATGCACACAATCATATCAATGACAAGGTGGTTGCTCTTATTCAAAATACATAAGCTAGAGAAACTAGATTTTTGGTCAGTAACTATACTTAACTAAAGTGTGTTTTCACTAACGACAATTTAGTCAATTACAATAAGTAGACTTGCTAAACAGTTTGTAAATCACTCATATACTTATTAGAAAAGATTTTCGTTTGCCAAGTCACTGAGTACTTGCTTTGCAGATTTCTAGGTATTTGTTCTTTTGATATGCCTTTTAATTTAGTCTGTGCAGGCTTCATAACCTCTGCTCCCAAGTAATGTTAGATGTTTGTTTTCAATCCTGTAGAAGGTTTATTACCTAGTTGGTCTGGCTTCTGTTTTTCTGTTGTAGTTTTTTATATTCATCAATGATAATTATTGTGTTAGATTAACATCGCGTATTTGTTAGAGGGAATTCCTTTATTTACACAAACCGCTTTTGTGAAATGATAACAATGATACATATGTTTGTTCCACAATAACAAAAAACAGTCACAGACGTTTATCATTTGTTCTTCATTTAATTGTGGGACGAGTGTTCATGTATGTTTGTGTTAATATCGCCAAACTCGTGTCGACGAACTTTTCGGAAATCCCTCGTACATTTACAAATATGGTCATCCAATGTCCTACAAACCTGCACATCAAAAACAACATTGGATGAAGATTGATATTTTAGTGAAAAAAAACAACAACATCAATTCACAAAAGCACATGTCTTACGCAACACACCCGTTCCCACATGAATGTTTGTTTTCATATTTTGTTTCGAAGGAGGCGGGTGTGTGTGTGTGTGTGCGTGTGTGTGTGTGTGTGTGTGATCTTGAAGAAGAACTTTTTTCTCTCAATAATTTGGTTGAGGGTAGGCGGGATTTTACGATGGTATCTGAGTCGATCATTATGCACATCTAGTGTAAGAATAAAAGAAAGAACCCACACAAATATATATTTAATTTTGGTTTGGTGTGGGGTGTAAGGAGGTTATATTTGGTTAGAGGAACATATGCTCAAATATGGTTGAACTGAGTGTGAATGATACCGTCAGTAACAACTCCTTGGGTATTTAAATATATAAAAAATATTAGTTATTCATAAACTATGAGTAGTTGAGCCATATAGCTCATCATTCAGTTGAGCCTAACTTACATTTGACACATCTAGATAATGCCATAAGGAGTCGCATGCCAACATTTGGTTATGAAAAGTAATTTAAAAGTATATAAATATACAACAGCTTACATGCAAACCTGTATCTGTCTTTGATTCACATCTAACGGGCTGTCACAAATTGGGTTCCCTAGGGTAGAATTTATAGATGGCACAATTACCTATGCAACCCTCTCGATAATACAATAAGAAAGAAAGCCATGCCCAGATCTGGTTAAACTTGGATAAGAATTGTAAGAGATATACCTGAAAACAAAGGTTACACGCTTAATTCGATGCAAAATGGGGATTAAATAATATACGGAATATACTTGCTTTGTTTCAAACATCCGCTGGCTTTGCTAACTGAATATTTATGGAAATAAATCAACAAATGTAGTTTGCGTTTCCACAGAGTTATTTAGATAAAGGGTTAATGTTTATTTAATGATCTGATTCATTGCCAGGAGATCAATTTCATAATTAATATGTTCATCATTAATCATTATGCCATACACTGTGAGACCAAAGTTTGTTAAATTCATGCAGGAAGACTGAACATATTTAGAATTTTAACTAGAATGGCATATTTAATAGAAAAATAATAACTATAATCTGTATATTATACCTCTGGTAGGCATATACAACATTCATACATTAGATATAGTATATTATTTACACACAAATGCACTTGGTATTCCAGTAGGTCATAGTGGCCAAATATACGCGGTCCATGTCCAATGCAAAAGAAGAACACACTGATAAAGCTTCGTCTATATCTTGCTCACAAAAGTTGAGATACAGGATTTGTACCTACTATCGATCTGATAATATACATTTATATTTCAGAGGAAGTAGATCTCATCGATGCAGTTGTGCTAGCATACCATGTTAAGTTCATACAATAGACACACTGACGATATTTGGTACATATAAAGAGTAAATGTTTAACTCACGTGTCATAAACAAGTAACAGTCGGAGAAAGCCCTATCCCCGCTTCTATATTTGATTTTGACCAATACGTGTGTGAAATATAAGAAGTTTATATTTAATTTTCTTGAAAATGCGTTTGATGAAAGCCTCATAGAGTCTATCGAAGTCTCTTAAAACTCGGATCGATTTCAAATTCCGTTTTTCCCCAGGAAATGGTTCTGAAAATCATAGCGTAGCGAAGAAAGCAGAAGCAGGCCGACTGACCGAAGCTAATACTTTAATAGATATTTAGTGCATTTTGTATAATATAATAAGTTCTGATAACAGATATTTCTGATAGCAAATGTACGAAAGCTATCATGACAGAAGTAGTTAAACAATATACATTTTCAAATATTGAAACATGTAAATATCATATTAACTATCAGAGCAAGCATATCAACGACAATTATTTATGAGCGCAAGCTATACATATCAAGATGTCCCATTCAAATGAAATTAATCGAAAATCCTGTTGTTTCCCATTTGTAATATTGTATTTAAATGTAAACGTTACACGATTTACTGATATCAGTTTTCAACAGTTATTAATTAATAATACATAATGCAGGCTATATGGTTATATGTATTGAAAGCTGTAATGTCGCACATTATGTCCCGGTTTGTTTGCAACGGAATTTTGAATACTGAAATGAAACATGATCAAAACAAGATCGAACCTGATGCATAACAACTATTGCTTCAGGCATTTGTTTTCAGTGTCGACGGAAAGGATGGATATCCTTCTTAGAAAATTAATTCTATGATTTAAAAAAGTATACCAGTTGTCAGCTTTGTGTTGCTGAAGTTAATAACATAAACGATATAGATATAACAGGCTATGGGAGCCTGTACGACGGAAACCGATAATTTGAGGAAATATGGCAGTGACATTCAAATATTCTTCATCGGTACATGTCCATATTTTGTTTATTGATACGGGCTAATTAATGCAACATCGCAAAAATGCAAACAGCCGAAATAAAATAGGAATATTGTGTAACTTAACAATGTATAGATCATATTTTGAAAACATAAAACTACGCTTACAATCATTTGTGTACTTGGGTCAGTATGGGATTGCTCACTAGGAAGTTACATTTTAAAAAATATTTGCCTCTTCAAACATCATTCAACACTCAAAAAGGTTCAGCAATTCATTTGCAGTTAGGAATAGATTCATTTGAACGTTTTAACTCTTTATTACCGCTCTAGTCGAGCTACAAAGAAAGATTAACATATCGGACAGGGAAAGCAGCATTCAAGGACGACAGTCAACCACAAAACATAAAAAATAAACACGCAAACAGACAAACGAGAAGGCAAAAGTAATAAAATAATGCAAACGACAACACAAACACAAAATGGTTGCCAATAGGGCTACCCACTTGGGGTTTAAACCGGTTCTAGGGTGCACCAAACCTCACACTTACCCCACTGTCATCCCATTAAAACAGGACAGTGTAAACAAAGAAATCCCCGCAATGATCTAATCTCCAACCAACAAGGTAGCATCAATAGGCAAAACAAGTAAAACACAAATTTATATGCTCGTGTAAATATAATACAAACAAACAATAGCCTAGAAAGCCACAGTGAAGGTACTCAATGACTTGGTAGAAGCCAGAGCAACAAGGGAATACACCATTAAGGGCAAGACAAGAAAGAACATAGACAAACATGAAACGCCACCGTCCCAATGGGCTTTAGGTAGGCTTCATCATTGGGTCCACAGCCTGTCCGGTCATCGTACAATTAAAGAGGAAACCAAAGTGGCGAACTGTAAAAGGGTCCACCACCAAGCATGCAGTATGTTGCAAAATGATAGTGTTATAACTTCTTTTGATAAACTTTTTAACAAGTTTAACAAAGATAGTATGAAAGTGATCATGACCAAGAATCTTACGAAGTTTATAAATCACATCACCATAAAAGTGAGGTTGTGATCGTCCTTGTTGCATAAGAGACACGAATTTGTAAGACTCAAAATAGCATACGAAAACCGGTTGTTCACATTGTTTTTGCTAAGGGTGTAGCTAGTGTCAGCGACATTTGACTTCCGGTTTTCATCAGGTTAGTTTGTGCTAAATTGTGAGCATATGTACGGGCATATTGATCAAACTTCTGTACCGGTGTGTCTGAATATACGGGAGATAAAACATGAAACGTCCAAACTGTTTTTAAAAATGAGATTGGCATAGCGTGTTAAACACATTGATTGCTCATGATGTTCCGTTGTCATGGTGGGATTATATAGCGCTCAGGGGCGTATCTAGAGCGGTTTTTAAAAAAAGTAAACGAGAAACATTTTATGCCTGTGTGTTGCGGGGGTGGAGCCTGTGGATTGTAGCGGGGGGCGAGGTGGGGGTGGGGGCATTGGGGTTCTAAATAGTTTAAACGTAAAAGGTCTGTGGTGCATATTTTTAATGCCTGCTTTGATGACGTAGTTTGAATTTTCTTATTTTTGCTGCCGGGCAATATGTACGCAGCTGCGCACTCGGCGTACATTTAGCTATGCCCCTGGCCCTATTCACACTTAAAAAAGTTATTCCTAATTAACACTTTAAGTAATGTAACCATGTATTCTCGTTACTTTATTCCATGGTTATCATGAACCATTGTTTTTCAATCTGGCATAATTACATTTATTCAAATATATTCAAATCTTAGCAAATTTAAGAAAACTATCGACATCATGTTATACACGTTTAACAATGTCTCGATATACACGTATATATATATTATACTCTATCAACACCCTTTTTTCAGTTTTATTTTACTCGCTACTTATTCTAACATGTTGTCGTGACAGAAAGTATGTGTGTAAATATAATTGGGGTTAAAGGTCACTTTCAATAATAGAATGCCCAACTTTATAGTGCTGCCACACTGGAATACCACGCCGTAGACACGTGATGTAACACCGAGTCACATTATACTGACACCGACGGACCAGCCCTGGGATTGCCCTTTATATGCTAAACGTCAAGCAAGGGCGCTAACAGGAGTATTGTGTAAACCCATAACCTCCCGTATGCGAGACAGACGTTCAACCAATAAGCCACCGCCGAGGTTCATAAGAGAAAGAGATCCAGAAATAAATAATAGGCTTTCCTCACAGACAAGATACACAGAGAGTAGATAATCTGATCAAATAGAAAAAACTTATCAGTGCGGCCCAGTGAAAAGGGGTTGAATTTGACATCCGGATGAAGCTAGTTAAAACCTTCCCGGCGCCACTGAGTTGGTTGTGTTTTTTTAGTAAGATTCTTTTCCCTAGACTTGTCCGTCGTGTGGGTACGTAAACCGGGAGCACGTTATAGGGCAATGGTTATTTCTGTTATGCGAACTTTTTTGTTATGTTATTGTGAAATAATATTAACTACTGTCATCTTGTATTCGTTAATTTAATGTTATCCTGTAGAATCCTCTTTTCACCTCCGACCCCCTCCCGTACACATCCACCGAACCCTATAAGTAGACATCGCCGGCATATGATTGAACTCTTCCCTGTGGACACCGACCCGTGCACGTCTTGGAGATGGCACCACAGCACTGTTGGCCTTTTCACCCTGGTAGTGCTGTGGAACAAGATCGGTGTCGCCTCTCTTGTCCCGCCCTCCGTGGAATAGCGCCAGGAACAGCCATAGACGAGATGCAGTTAGATGAGCCTCGACAGCCTATGTGGGTAAAAGGGGTGCTACGGTCCGCTCAAAATGCCAATATATATGTTTGGTGTGGCATATCTAGGCTTTGTACTTACGGAATGTGTGGTCGGTGATTCATAAACTGACGAATCTGAAGTGGGGAAGACTGGCGCTGTAAACGGAGCTAGAGAGTCAACAACCAACCTGCCTGCCTACTCAAACTGTAGGCACGCCGGGGACGCAGGTTCAAGACCCCCCCCTCGCCCACCCGACAACTGGACCCTCGGGCAAGTATTACGGAACACACAAGGGCACAGCACAAAGTGGATGTAGGATCCACAAAACCAGCCGACAACACTCACCGTCCAAGCGACAACTACACAGAGCGGATGCGAGACAACACAGCAAGAGAAACGACGCAGATTCAACACTATAAACATCTCTACACATTAAATCTAGATCAAGTTCACAATCTAATGTACCTATATTCCTTAGAATGGCGCGCACACACACACACACACACACACACACATTCGCTCACTCGCTCACTCACTCACTCACTCACTCACTCACTCACTCACTCAGTCATTTATCTTTTATTAGTGGAGTGCGTGGTCCAGTGGTAGAGTGCCGAACTCCTGATCGAGAGGTCGTGGGTTCGATCCTCCGTCGCGGCCACGTTATTTATCCTTGAGCAAGATAATTAATCCACATTGCTTAGTACTGGTTCTACCCAAGAAGCCATCGAGAGTGATTAATCTAAGTTGCAAGAACTAGTTTCGCAATCGATGTAAAATAAATATGTTTAAACAAATTTATCTTTTATTTGTTCATTCAATGTTATCCAATTATCAGATTGATTAATATTTATTTTTAATTTTATGTGATGAATCTGTTAAACATATGTTGATGAGTTTCATACGAGTTTTTGAAACCCTAAACCCGCTAAGCACGACTATAATAGTCCATTGTAACTCGCAGGCTGATCAGGGTTTACAATGTCCGTCTGCTGATCAGTCATTTTCCCCCACAAGACCCCTTTGTCACATAAATGGAATGGTCTTAATTCAAAAAAAGAACAGAGTATATATGTAGCTGGTTAAAGGCTAATAGATATGAAATAAATCTAACTGGAGTACTGATAAGTGTCGCCTGGTGTATTGCTACTACCATTATAATAGTGATAATTAATTATGACTGAATAATTAATATAAGACGTTAATTTAATCAATGGCATACCATAACAGGAGGGAAATTATTACAGAATTCTTAATATATATGTACATTTACCTATACGCTATATTCACCCTGCAATACACGACGCTATTATAGAAATAACCCAGTCCAAAATATCTCAATAGTTGGTACACGTCGACATGGAATGAATGAGGATCTTATAAAATTAACCCAGTCTTAACTAAGAGAGAGGTCGGTATCTATGCAAGTCAGTCTGGAACATACGACTATCTTATAGAAATAACCAAGCATTAACTAACGCAATGGTTGGTACAAGTCAACCTGGAACATACGACGATCTTATAGAAATAACCAAGCATTAACTAACACAATGGTTGGTATAATCAACCTAGATTATACGACGAACCTATAGAAATAACCAAGTCTTAACTAACACAGTGGTTGGTACAAATCAACCTGGAACACACGCCGATCATATAGAAATAACCAAGTATTAGCTAACACAATGGTTGGTATGGTCAACCTGGATTATACGATGATCTTATGGAAATAACACAGTCCAAAATAACACAATGGATGGTACGAGTCATCCTAGAATAACCGATGATCTTATAGAAATAACCAAGTCTTAACTAACACAATGGTTGGTACAAGTCAACCTGGAGCAAACGACGATCTTATAGAAATAATCCAGTCCTAAATAACACAATGGTTGGTACTAGTCAATCTGGACCACACGACGATCATATTGAAATAAACAAGTCTTAACTAACTCAATGGTCGGTGCAAGTCATACTGGAGCCCTTTATGGGGTAAACACATGATGCAATATTTATACATCTGTCCGATATTAGGGCACTATATCATGTTTTCGTGTATTTGGAGTCGATTTTGCACAAGTACTTGCTTTCCCAGCTATCTTTCTAACGTTGGTTGACAACTTTGGCCCCAACGTATTATTGTCAAATAGCTCCAACGATGTCACGACGGTTGCCAACAACATTGGGACATCGTTGACACAACGTTGGCTCATCGTTGGACTAACGTTGTTGTATATCAACCTTATCACACTACTGATTTGTAGTCATGGCGACTTTTAACGGCCGCCACACAGCACTAAACAAACGTTAGTGGGAATGTCAATAAATACTGAAAAGGGGATCCCTTGGAAGCCACAAACACAAACAAGAGAAAGGAGGCAGACTCGGTTGTATTGAGTCTATTCATGCGTTGAATAAAGAAAATCCAATAAACTCAGATGTCATTGTTCAATATTGTATAAATGGTTTCCTATATCTATTCAGTGCATTTATTATAGAAAAACAATTTCTATAATTGCATTAACAAATTGTGTAACATTAGTACTAGCTTAATTAGTATATGTCAGTGCAATATATATACAATAATATCGAGAACGCTAAAAAAGCACTCAAAAGTGTACAATGATGTTCGCATGCACAATCCGACAATACTATTTTATTTATCTAAATGTATTGCTGGATTAATACATTCAAAGTCGTATGCTTATTAAATCACAAGAACTGAAGTTACAATAATTTTGGTTTCATTTTCGGACTGGTAATTATTTTAAATAATGATCATTAATGAAAACACATTGATTGCGTTTGAAATTGTAATGATGGTTACTATTCGAGAAAAAGCCCATACGATTGTTCGGGATGACTCAAATTACTGTACTACATTACTCAACTTTTATAATCGGTCACTTTTCAAAGAATTATATATCTATCTTTAAATAATTCATATTTTCAATTGAAATTTTAACTGGCATCGTTTATCAAATATCGCTAGCGATTTATACAACTTAATCTGCCTTGATTGGACTAAAACCTTGTTGATAAACTTTATAAAATCTTGGTATGTCTTTCGGTGATTTCCAGTGTTTGGTATTCGTGTTATTTTCAAAAATCCTGGGTGGCCGATTATAAAAGTTGAGTAGTGTATTGACTTTTTAAATACTGAGTTCTGCTGAACCCTGTAATAGAGGGCGTGAACGGTAGCAATCACGTTTCACTACCGTTCATGAACATTCTCAATCAAACCGGGGCATGCAATATATTTTGTATTTATCATGTTCGACGATTTCCTAATTTCTCTTTCATACTTTTTATATATCACAGTAGCGTTGCCTGGGCAGTGATGAGGCGGTAAAACTTCTCCCCGTGCTTGCAATCGGAACTGTTATTAATTCCGATCTTCGGAGATTGCTGAGCCCGATATTTATAGATATCGGTGGTACAATCTCAAATACTTTAGTTTTCTTACTTGAATTTTGAATAGGTGGTTCCACTACTCACAGCCTTTAAAGGTTTTTAATATTGTTTAATCACCCTTTGGATGTGTTGCCTGCTCTTTAATTTAGTATTTTGATTGTTACCTGTGATACGCAAGCAGGCTTCATAACCTCTGCTCCCAACTAAATTTCATTTTGTTTATTTCGCCCATTGTTTTCTCGTTTAGGGCAAAGCGTTTTGTTAGAAACTTTTACTATACGCCGCTAGCCCTGGAATGAAGGTTTCATGTTCACCGGCATATGCATATCAATTTCTGGATGGCTCGAATTTCTGTACTATTGAATTTTTAATAAGCACGCAAGCACGTTTCACAACCTTTCACAACCTTTCAAACCTAGACTGCACTATCTTTTTGTATTTATCGTGTTTCATCAATATTTAAATTGTTTACCTGCGAAATTCGAGTCTTTCAATGAGATGTTATCGGTATTACTTTCAGGAGAATAAATAATGACACAACGGTAACACGAGGTAGGAAAACCTCTGTCTGTTTTTCATGAAGTCAAATTAAAACTAGTGTCAAATCCCGTTGCTTTTCTCTATTCAATATTTATTGAAATTCACAGTAGCGTTTGCTTAGTTCTGTGTCGCGACTGTAAAAAGTCATCCCAATTACAAATCAGTAGTGCTATTACTTACTGGTCCTTTTTTAAGGGCATTTTCTGTAGGTTTTCATGCGCAGAATTTTGGGCGACTTCTCTTCTCAAACTATTGGATGGATTTTCCTAAACATTTCTAACCATCATGTTTTATAGACAACCTCTTTCGCACATCGTTCTAAACCGTTACAGTTGAAACTTACAAAAATAGGTCTTGTTGTCGGATAACGAGTGTCCCCGGCAGGAAGATCAACCTCATAGACATGCGGTCACACGGATTTGAAAAGCCTGATAGTCCAACTACTTATATCACCCGACTTGAGATTGTTTATCGGAGTTTTTGTTCTACTGATGTAGTACTGAAGTGTGTACAGCGGTACATTTGAACATGCGTTTTTGTCCGATTACGGGTGTTGCCGGTGTAAAAATCAAACTCATATATACGAGGTCTCAGCGGTTTTGTAAAGCGCGATGGCCGACATACTAAAATCAACCTATTTGAAATTCTTTATCAACGTTTTAGTTATACTGCTGTGTTACTGAAGTGTGCACTGAAATATACTCGAAATAACTTTTTTGTCGGGTTTCGGGCCGGCAGATCAACCACAAACAGCAGCAGTAAGTACTACAAGTACTATCAGTAGCAGTACAAGTATATACTTCTAGCAGTAGATGCAGTAGAGCAGTAGAAGCACTACCATCAACATATATTGTTGTTTCTACTTTCCATTTCTAACCATCATGTTTTATAGTCAACCTCTTTCGCACTTCATTCTCACCGTTACAGTTGAAACGTATTAAACAAAAATAGGTCTTGTTGCCGGATAACGAGTATCGCAGTTTTTCTTCTACTGATGTAGTATTGAAGTGTGTACAGCGGTACATTTGAACATGCGTTTTTTGTCCGATTACGGGTGTTGCCGGTGGAAAAAATCGAACTCATAGATACGTTGTCTCAGCGGTTTTTTAAAGCATGATGGCCGGCCAAATAAAATCAACCTATTTGAAATTCTTTATCAACGGTTTAGATCTACTGCTGTGTTACTGACGTTTGCACTGCAATAGACTCGAAATGTCATTTGTGTCGGGTTTCTGGTGTTGCCGGCGGGCAGATCAACCATATAGACTCGAGGGCGCAGCGCTTTTTTAAAGCCTTTTGGTAGTGCTACTAAAATCACACCATTTGAGACCTTAATTTTGGTTCTACTGCTGTATAATTGAAAGTTCGAAAGTCGTCAAAAACACGTCTGGTCGTCGGATAACGAGTGTTGCCGGCGGGCAGATCAACATCATAGACATGCAGTCTCACTGGATATTAAAAGCATGATGGCCAGCCTAGTAATACCACCCCACTTGAGATTGTTTTTCGCAGTTTTTGTACTACTGCTGTAGTACTGAAGTTTGTACAGCGGTACATTTGAACATGCGTTTTATGTCCGATTACGGGTGTTGCCGGCGGACAAATCAAACTCATAGATACGTGGTCTCAGCGATTTTTTAAAGCAACATGGCCGACCTACTAAAATCAACCTATTTGTAATTCTTTATCAACGTTTTAGTTTTACTGTTGTGTTACTGAAGTTTGCACTGAAATATACTCGAAATGGCTTTTTGTCGGGTTTCGGGTGTTGCCGGCGGGCAGATCAACCGCATAGACACGCGGGCGCAGCGATTTTTTAAAGCCTTTTGGTAGTGCTACTAAAATCAAACCATTTGAGACCTTTTATCATAATTTTGGTTCTACTGCTGTATGATTGAAAGTTCGAAAGTAGTCAAAAACACGGCTGGTCGTCGGATAACGAGTGTTGCCGGCGGGACGATCAGCATCATAGACATACAGTCTCACTGTATTTTAAAAGCATGATGGCCAGCCTACTAATACCAATTCACTTGAGATTGTTCATAGCAGATTTTGTTCTACTGTTCTACTGCTGTCATAGAACGGGCGTGGTCTTTCATTATCAGGTAATGGTAACCTTCATCTTGCACTTACTGACCCAAAAATCTTCATGCCTTCTCTATGGCCTGTCTATCGGTGACGTTTAATGCATATGCTAGCAGTCTTGAGTTATAGAGCGGACAATGTGTTTAATTATCAGGTCATTGTAGCCTTAACCTTAAACCCATTGACCCCATACTGTATAAAGGTCAACCTCTCATGGACAGTATACCTGTGACGTTGCACGCATATGCCTACACAAATTGATTATAGAGCGGACAAGGTTTTTCACTATTAGGTAACCCTTTGACCCCCAAAATGTATAGGTGCATCCACTTATCAAGGAAAAACTAATTAAAGTTTTATAAGTGTGGGTTGCCGTCGCTGTGTCCAAGTGGTTAACGACTGTTGCAACCCTAAAGGTAACAACTGCACTAAAGGTAACAAACTTCACTAAAGTTAACACTTTTGAGACTAAAGGTAACAACCTACACTAAAGGTAACAAAAAAGTTTGTACTAAAGGTAACAACTGCTGCATTAAAGGTAACACGAGTTTGACCTGCACTAAAGGTAACAACCCTGTGCCCTAAAGGTAACAACACATTCTTGGTACTGGTTTTCAGATTGGAAACTCGGCTATACAGTTTTGCGAGGAAAATAAGCCACAAAGTAAAATGTAATGAGTAATTATTATATTCATTTGAAAAAAGCATCCGATTTCGAGTAAACTTCACTTTTCAAAGAATCGAAGCCAATGCGCTAATCCAATGTGTCTCAATAGAAAGAGTTTATTCCACGGTCTGAAAATACCCTAACGGTAGTTGTCTCTTTTTTATGATTATTATTCTCTCAAGGCACGTTATTGTTTGTACTATAGCGACGGGCAAATACAGTTTATATAATAACTGATTTTTTTTTTTTTAGCGTTTATGCAGTTTTAAACGCCGATAGTAAATGGTAAGTTCCACGATGCACGTTGTTTAGGCGTTAATGCGGTTTTAAACGGTAATAGTGAATGACAAACTTACAATAATTCGCCAAATTCATTCATGGCATTTGCCATTTAAGACCAGTGCTTCAAACCGCATAAACGCTGCAAAAATGAAAATCAATTCTCAATTTATCAAGACACTCCCCAGTCCCATATACTATTTTAATTTGTTTGCCATACGTTAACGCAGAAATGAGACTACTCCGGTAGGTTAATAAACATCTCCAGTTTCGGTGAAGATGCATTGCTTAAACAGTTTTGCTTTAAAGGGACTTAAAGAAATTTTAAAAGTGTTACCTTTATTGAGCTGTTTTACCTTTAGTGCAGTTGTTACCCTTAGTGTTGCAACAACGACGTTGCGTTGTAAACCTTCTCGCCTCTCAACAGCGGGTTCGAATCCCAATGGAGCTCGAATTGTAATTGAGAAAGTGTCGATTCGTTAGGATGATGGGAGGTGTACATTTCAAGTTCTACCCAGGAATAAGTGAGTGGTCTTTCTCGACCAAAGAAAAAGACGAGCGTTATACTTAGCCTTAATTATGCTCAACTTTACGCTAAACACCAAACAAACAAATTATGAGTGTGGCTATATTCGTCTTGAATTGTTATATAGCGGGACAGTTATCGGACAAGGCTGTATCGACAGACTGACAGACAGGCAGGCAGGCAGACAGGCATGCAGTCAGGCAGACAGACGGATGGACATACTTCTTCCAGTATACCACACACATTACGTGGTCCGACTTTCATGCCTCATCCAACTCTTTCTCCAAGAAGCGAAAACGGGGTTGGCTGTGGTATGAAATAAAACCTTAATTTCGGCTTGAAAAGTTAGCATGTTGTAAAACTAAAACATTTAACATGTAATTTTAAACAGGTTATCACATTTTTCAGGTAAGCGTGTTTATTGTCGAAATATTTTTTATAAAATCCTGCTAATATAAGCTTTGCTATCGCTTAATAAAATTAAGACGGGACCACGTAATGTATACTTTGTTGTGCGGGGATTATACACACTTTAATTAATATTGTGCATATCGGTCAGCTAAAACACTACTTCGAATTGAAACAAGAATTTTAATTTATATTCTTTTATGAAGGAGAAACTGGAAAACTTGGAAAAGGTTGAAATAATTATCAAAATCGGATGACTAAAAAACGAAGAAATTATGAAAAATGAGAGATTTTTAGACTGAGTCGAGTTGATGATTTATGCCCAGGTCATAGTGAAGTTGACATTTTACCTACTAGTGAATAAGTGCAAGAGACATTTTGCATGATTGGGTAAAACAGCAACCTAATGTGCACTTGAAGCAAGTCTTTATAACATTGTGTCCGTTTTTGCACACTTTCAATTATTTTTTACATTTGTCAGTTTTTTTTCTTTTTACATTTGTCACAAAATATTTTTTTTACATAATTATATCACCAACCGTGTTACATTTTGGGCAGGTTATTTATTTACGTGACCTTTTATTTTACATATGTGACACTTTTTAGGTTTGAGGTTCCTACACAAACTCTACTTTCTAAATATGGGGCACATGCGCAATTTTCCTGAATAAGTTGTCGAATAATGCAAACTTCCGGTTACAAGGCCTACTCGGTTCTAATCTCATGAAGTACTAAGCCAGGAGAATCAAATATAGCTATCATTGTTTTATGTTATGTATCGGTACTACAATAAGATTGTGGATCTGTATGTAGGAAGCTTGAACGTGAAAACGGTATGAGAAAACTGTCACAAATGTATGGCAATGTTACTTTAAATGTAAATCTTACACAAATGTTAAAAAAACACACATTTACACGTAAAAACGACCTGGGGACAAATGTTATACAACTCTACTATATTCATGAAAATGTATTTTTTCTTCACCGCTCACATTTAACAGACACACACGGAGTAAATGGTTAAGATAAATGTTATCATGTTTACACGTTTTACTTTTTCACGATTTTGACAAAAGAACAGTTTTGGCTACAGTCATGATATTTTTCATATAGTGCTGAACTTTAGTCTACAATGGCCCTGGGGCTACGTGTTCCTCAATCACAGGGCTGATGTATGTTTAATTTAAATATAGGGGACACTTTAACAAATCTTTTTTAGAAACTAATATGTCTGTTCTTGCGATATCTTCACCAAACTAACGGAACGAGGACACCGCTACTTTAAGATTTTTTTTATCAAATTATTATACAAAAGAATACCCTTTTATGATATCCTTTTATGGACGTTTGCTTAATATTGATATGCAAAAATGTGAAAGATTGCCGTGTGTCCCTTAAAGAAATTAAAGAAATTGTTATTTTGTTTGTTTGGATGTGCTTACTTATTTTTAATAACTTATAAAACAATAAATGTGTTGTTTACAATAAATGTGTTGTTTACAGTCATTTATTTTAAAAGATATTCATGGCGTCATGACATTTTGGAAGACAAACACCTTTTTACCGTTAAACTATTGATAAACTAGATCCACGTGCATAGTTCGCACTTTAAGCTAAAAAATTCATTCTACATTACTTTAATATGTCCTTATTTATAAAACTACATGTCCAGTGATTCACAAGAACTTAAACACCGTAACTCATTCACAAGTTCTACGGCGGGAACCAAAGCACACTGCTGGTACTGGAGCACATGGTTTCTAGGAGACAGGAATCCGTGGTCTTCCAAAAAACGACAATCTAAGCAGACGACTGGTTGCAGTGTCGTATTCTGTTGAACTGGTAACGATGGAGTTACTGCGCCGGAGAAGTAAATGACGAAGAAGCTGATTTTATATACACGACGCGCAATTATTATATCCACCTTTTGAATAAAACAGGGTAGATCTATATTAACATTGCCCCCGATTGTCCGTCTGTTCTGTCCATCCGTCCGTCCGTCCGTACGTCCGTCTATCCCTCCGTCCGTCTGTTACCATATCTTCTCCTAAACTGCTAAACGGGATTCAATCAAACAGTGTACGACTTCCCCAAATGATACCGGCGTGCAAGAGCAACACTATTTTAGACTCCGCACCAACATATTAGAATTAAACTTATACAATATGGAGTCCGAGGAAAAATTCTAAATATTATTAAATCATTGTATACATATATAATCAAGAGTTACATATGAAAACCAGCTTAGTGGCAGTTTTAGCTGTTTTCAGGGAAAGACCCATGGGATTGTTTGTTACCTTTCATATATTCCATGTATGTGAATGACTTGGAAGAACATTGCCTCGTTTTAAAGGTATCGATACTGGAATGTCAAAGCTGTTACTACTCCTATATGCTGATGATATAGTGATATTTTCAGATACCAAATAAGGGCCACAAGATAGATTAGATTTATTTATTTTATTCAGTAATACAGTAGACCATTTGGTCCATGAGTATACAGTATAACAAACAATTTTTCAAATACAGAAGTCAATGGCAATATCAAATCTTAAATAATACTACAGTTTGCTTAATATAGCATGCTAAATCAATTTCATTAATATTATTTCCAATATACTATAACAATAGTTATTAAAGGCATTTATTGAAACGCTATTCAAGAAATATAAAAAGATCGGACAGGGAAATTAGCATTTAGGGAGGACAGTCAACCACAAAACACAGAAACAAACACGCAAACAGACAAACAAGCAGGCAAAAGTAATAATAAATGCAAACGACATCACAAACACAAATGGGTTGACAATAGGGCTACCGCCTTGGAACGGTCCGTGGCAAAGTAGGCCACTGGGGGTTTAAACCGGTTCTAGGGTGCACCAAACCTCACACTTACCCTACTGTCATCCCATTAAAACAGGACAGTGTAAATAAAGAAATCACTACGTTTCGCAAACAAAAAATGCCATGTGTCATATTCAAAATGTAGAGTACCTCTTGGGAGAGTACCGGTATTTAAAGATTATAATATAATTCGTTTCGGATTTTGAAAGCATCAAAAACATAAGTAGCTAGATTGTTAACAGTAATATGCTTTTCTGATGACAACAATTCAATACATTTAAGAATATTTGGTCTCTGTCAATAGTACCGCTTGATAAGCTTTGTTCGTAGTTCTTTCTATAAAGTGCGTTCCAGAATAAAATGGTATTCGTCTTCTAGGACGTCACATGTAATACATTTGCGCTCATTAAAAGGTATACTTAGTGGTTTATGCCAACGCCTCGCTTCTATCTGCAACCTATGGGAGGACATTCTCAATCTTGACAATGCTACTCTAAATTTTCTTATTTAAACAGTTTCTAGATACGATTTCTGAGAAAATACACACAAAAAATGAATACGTTTCAGCTCTCGAGGAGTCATGTATGCGGGTATTCTAGTCTATTCTAGTTTTGAATAAATGTGTCTAACATTCTTTGTTTAAAAATTGATATGAACATATTCATATTGTCCAACTCCTTGCAATATCCAAACGAAATTAAACCCCATGCTTTCTACCAAAAGAGTAAGATAATGGACAAAGTTTGTACTGATGATGTCCAGTTTTCCTTAGTTGGCCTCATCTCAATGTCTTAAAGCATCATATTATAGACAGCTTTTATAGATTTATTACTTTCACAATTTAAAACTTTTAACCAAATTGAATACTTTGTCACGGATATCAATATTTGCTGTTTTAAAGGTGTCCTGCCTATTTCACCATACACAAAATCGTTTTGAGTAGAATGTTTGACCATAAGTGTACTTTTACAAAAACTGAGATGTACACGTTCTACTACATTTGCATTTAAGAACCCCCAAATTTCGCAACCGTAATGCAATACTGGTTTTATTAGTGTATCAAATAAATCAAACACATGTTTTATAGATAATTCTGTAAATTTTTGTTAAGATTAAAGATGGCTTTGCCTGCCTGACCAGCTAATATATCAAGAGTAGTAGAAAACGACCTACCTGTAGTAAAAACGATACAAAAATATGTAAAATGGTTCACAATGTCTATATTTTTTTCATCATACATGAAATGTAAATTTCTTGGTAATAAACCACCCCTTCTAAATATCATGATTTTGGTTTTCATGGTATTTACCGATATACTGCATAGTTATTATTAAAAATTTGGTGGTCAGATAAAAATAAATCTATTATTCACATAAAATCATATATAGGTCAATTTACGGATGTATCTGTTAGCCATACTTTAGACATTTTTCGACAAACTCAGTTTGCCTATTTTAGATTATGGCGCAGAGGTATGCGGATTCTCAAAGGCGGAAAGGCTATACAAACTACACCTTAAATTTAAAAACAGCTTTTATGTGTTAAGACACAAACTCAAAACAATTTCGCATATGGAGAACTCGGTTTATATCATACGATTCTGGTTAAAACGTATACGCGCGAGAGATCGTAAATATATAAAACAGATGTGTACAAGAAGAAATTGATGCAAAGCACCAAATGCAGCATCAAAAAGCAATCCCAATATAATGATATGCTTAATGATCTGATTGTAAACCCAAAACAAATTAAAATGGGCATCTCAAGTTAAAGGATTATTGGAATGACCAGGATTTAATGGAGTGCCACTGACCGTTCCAAGGCGGTAGCCCTATTGTCAACCCTTTTGTGTTTGTGATGTCGTTTCAATTTATTATTGTTTCTGCCTTCTTGTTTGTCTGTTTGCGTGTTTGTTTCTGTGTTTTGTGATTGACTGTCCTCCTTGAATGCTACTTTCCCAGTCCGATCTTTTTATATTTCTTTTAGGTATTTTCAATGAGTAGAAAACACAACATACTTCATTAATATATTTAAACAATGAGTTAAGGATATGTTTATACAAAATTGGAATGTCAGATTATTGGCTTCCACTAGAGCTAGTACGTAAAGAATAAGATTAGATTTCAGGTTCAAATATCATTTAGAAATACTCCAATATAAATTTTAGAACTTTCTTTTTACAAAACTTAGATTCTCTAGTCATTGTTTAGAAATTGAAACTGGGCAATGGCCAAATAAAATACCAAGGTCTGAAATAAAATTAAAGCTTTGCAATACACTAGAAGACGAATTCCACTTTGTATTGGAGTTTCCACTATATCATGATATAAGCAAAGAATATGTTAACACATATTTCAGGAAACGGCTAAACATACCAAAAATTATTGAACTTATGACAACAGAAAACACGAACTTATTAAAAGAACTGTCACTTTTCAGACAAAATAGAATTCAAAGAAGAGACGACATGTTTTATAAATAACTGTAACTTTTCTCCTTGTTTTGTCCACAAACATAAATGTACTTTTGCCATTACTGATGATTATTCCTTTCAATATAAGTATTTGTTGTAAAATATTGTTAAACTAAAAACATAACATACACATTGTCATTAACTGGAAATGTTGATTGTATTTCATATACATGTTTATATATGCATGTACTATTTGCATGTGAACTGTTTGGCGTAATGCCTTTTGTTTATGTGTGTAATATTATTAATATAATTGTAATGTTCTTTACAAAGATCACTGACAACGATAAACACAAGCGGAATATCTTCGGAAATAAACAAAATTAAACTATATATATATACTGGTGTTTTATGCCATAAGTATAGTAGGGTATTTTTTTTGCTTTTAAACTGTTACTTTCAACTTATAAAATCATAACAAGAGACCCAAGAGGGCCTGTATCGCTCTACTGGCTAAAATAAATACTAGGTTATGTGTGATTATGTGAAAAAGGTAGAATATACATGTAAAAACATGAAGGGCGATAACTCTGTTGTTATTGATTAAATCGGGATGTTGTTTAACATGTGCGAGTTTTTATTGATATCAACAAACTGGCAGATAAAAAAAGGTCTTATCAGGGAGTAAGTATACATACGCCCTGGTCTTATCAACTTAATGGGGCCAACAAGTATATTTAAGAAAACCAAGGGCTATAACTTTGATCCTACCTACACACCAATTTTCAGGCCACTATATCATTTCTTATTAAAGTAATTGTGCGGACACCATTTCTTCTGTTATTAGTAACAGAGACCTTGACCCTGTCCCCAGTTAACTCAAATGGAATCCCAAGTTTGCTTTTCATATAAGGTTCTTACATACCATGTTTCAGGCCAATATCTCATTACTAATTAAAGCTTTTAGTGAAAACCAATTTTCTATTTTTAGTTACAGTGACTTTAACCTCAGTGACCCCAATTACAATCTCAAGCTTCCTTTTTTATAATAAGCTAGGTACACATCAAGATGCAGGTCAATATCTCATTCCTAACTAAAGTTAGAGCGGAAACCATGTTTCTTTTTTTAGTAACCGTAACCTTGACATTGACCCTAGTGAACCCAGATGCATTCTGAAGCTTAATTTTCATATAAGATACATGCACACCAAGATTCGGACCAGTATTTCAATCCTAGCTAAAGTTATTGAGCGGGAACTGATTTAAAGTAAAATTGACCATGACCCCAGTGACCCCAAATGCAAGCCCATGCCTCATATCTCATTGACAAGTTATTGAGAGGAAATTGTTTTCCAGTTTCAGTAACAGTGACCTTGACCTTGATCCCAGTGACCCAAAATGTATTCCCAGGCTTCTTTATTATATAAGCTACCAACACATCAAGTTTCGTGTCAATATCTCATAACTACCTAAAGTTATTGAGAGGAAATATACTACCTATTTTCAGTAACAGTGACCTTAAACTCGACCACAGTGATTCGAAATGCAGTCCCAAGCTTCTTTTTCAATGACGCTACCTAAGCACCAAGTGTCAGGTCAATATCTCATTCAAGGTTATAAGAAAAATAAAATCCCTTTCGTGTTAACGAGGCAACTATATATAGGTTTACCACCATTAATAGAATGTAGTTCCTATTATAAAAAGTAATCCCTTCTTTTTTGTTGAAAAGCCGGATTTTTAGTAGGGGAAAATAGCGCATTTCCCTTCGATTTTGTTGTGGTATTTATAAAAAGTGTATATGTCCTAATGGTTGATTGATGAGCATTTCCAATTTTTTTTTTGAATCTACAGGTTTACATGCATACATTTCGTTAGCAACTTCATGATCAACTGTCAATGAAAACCGCTGTACCCTTGACTTGTTTAGTAAATCATCAACAACTTTCTACATATCTTGTGACCGCACAGTTTCTTACGAGTTTTCAAAGGCAATGCTATGTTTCTATATGAAAATGACAATGTTCCATTATCCAAACGTGAAATGAAATTGCAGCAAATCATCAATATATGTAGCATTTTAACAATGAGTTCTTCGGGAATGTAATTAGTGGTTTCATACCTATATAGCATTTTTTAAAGAAAACTCCAGTGTAACCGGTCTGAACTGGCTGGTTTTTGAACTCGTTTGATCTTTCATTAGTATTAACAATCTGGCCAAGTTTCGTAAATATCCAATGAAAAACGAAGTTTCGATAATGTTAGCAAGGTCAAATGTAGCATCTTGTAAGAGAGTCAATGGCCATAACTGCGGTTATACGGTTCCTAAGTGGCCGGTTTTTGAACTCTTCTGAGCTGATATCAACATTCTGGTGATGTTTGTAAAGTTTGGAAAAGATCAGTGCCCAGATGTTCAAAGCTCGATTAGTTAAAAGAAAATCTCTGAATTTCCTTGAAATGATATTGCAGCCAGAAATTTAGCATTTAAACGTTTTATGTTCAGAAGAAACTCAGATTAATATGTTTTGTGATATAAAAACATATTCCGTATGAGAAAATGAAATTTGAAAAGTTTTCACTAATTGAGCGTTAAGATAATCAATCTAACTTTGAACAACTGGGCCAAGATGATAAGCGAATTAAGGCCCTATCACGTTAACAAGACAAATTATAGAATATTTCAGAAAATCAAGAGCTCTAACTCCGGTGTTACTAGTCCGATCTGGCTTGTTTTCGAACTCTTCCGGGCTTTATTGATATCAACAATCTGGTAAAGTTTTGGAAATAATATTTTGTATCGGCAAAAATCAAACTTTGTTGAGGAGGACTTATCTAGACGTTTGTCTTGAAAACAAGCAAGCGTCGCAGATAATCTAAACTACAAGTCTGGGTGTATGTCAGCCAATAAGAACCAGAATCTCGGTAAACACGCCCACCGATTCAAAAAAGCTTTTTAAATTAGAAGGTTTCAGACGTTTAATAGGGAAGAGGGACTATACTCCTTAACAACACACCCACAGACGTTTGTCTTACACGTCTGGATGGAGCATTAATTGTATAGTGTATGTTTTACTTCATATACTTCCGGTATTCATTAAAAATGGTGTGTTTGTATAGATACAAACCATATATATATTTTATAAGAAAATGCGAATTGGTATGCACTATGTAATTATTTTTGTATGCGTTGTCGATACATCTAGGATAGACACCGTTTTACGATATATAATATCACGTGCAGAAGATTTAAAAAATACCGAATTCACCCATCTTCGTGTGAGACCGATCTGTTTTTAGAAACTTCCGCTTGCGCGAAGCAGGAAGCGGGAAGCTTTCTATCTGTTGTTGATATTTCTGGGTCTCTGAACCGCTTGACGGTTTACGTCAAATTAAACGACCAGTAAAGCGTTGTCGTAAAAACAAACAGAACGAAGCACGCAATCTCCACGCAGAGTTATCGTTCCTTGCACTCACATATAGAGAATCTCTGCTAACTACTAAATTACAAGATTTTCGTAAAACCTGTTAAATTGGAATATATTTGCCTGAAACTTATTTTTTTCTTGTGTAAATATAATTTTCAGAATATCTGCAAATTAGATGTTGCAAGATTTGAAATAATGCATGCAAACAGTTTAGTTTTAATCGGGATTATTTACTACAAAAAATAATACGTACTTAGGCCTCTTCAGTCGAAACGCATATGTAAATATTTGAATAATCATGTGACCTAACCGTTCGCCCTACTTCCTTTGACGTTGACAGAGTCAAATGAGAAATGAGTGTACTCTGGGTAGTGATTGCGAAGCACGGTGTACACTAATAAGACTGAGGTATAATGATGTGAATGCCGAGCGAAGGGAGGCGTAAACACAATAAGAACCCAATGTGTACCCCTCGCGAAAAATACACACCGAGACCTGTATTTTACAGCTTTGTTCGAATGAAATCTCATCCAACTTACGACAACAAACGTGACGTGACGTCAATATAGTGACGTCATCTGACAGTTGTGACGGATTTGTCCCAAAGAATCTCCGCATACTTACGGAGTTATTTGAAAATGAGATTTTTCTAATGTTTTACTGATTCAGTCTAGATCATTCAATGTATTAATGCTGCTTTCAAGCAGGTTTCTTTGTTTATCTTATTCATAATATTCTACTACCAAGATGTTGAGATTTACCTTACTTTCAGTAGGTTATAAAAGTTCTGTGACTCGGTTTTTATCCTTAGGTTCTATAGTAAACTAAAGAGATCTTTGTTAGAGTAATATTACAACAGTTTTCAAGATTTGATTTTGAAAGATACATATATTGAAACAACTGTAAACTTAGTTGAAAAGCTACGGTAATTGAGAGTTATGAATAACCATTATCAAAATCGGATCATAAACTAAGAAGATATGACCAATTGAAGATATTTTAAAACGGTTATGGGAGCCGCCTTGAGAACTATGACGTCATAGTTCCAAATAACCATATAAGTCATGTAGATAAATATCATTTAAAGCATAGAAGATCACTGCAAATGAATGAAAAATCACCTTTGATGCACTATTTCACTTCAGTATTCTTAATTTTTATATAGTTATGTGTTGTTATTTTCATGTAAATAATGATCATTTAGAACTATGATAGCTCTCAAAAGGACGGCTTCTATATCCGTTTCAACAGAATCTTAAAATGATCATATTTTCTTTGTTTATCATCTGACTTTGATAAGTCTTTCAACCTTTTTCAAGTTCTTTTCAGAATTCTCAGTAATATATACCGTTTGGTTGTGGCGCTACATTCCCTTTAAGATTAACATTACATGCTAACATTTCTATTTTTTCTATACATGTGTATCAAAATGAATGAGCCGTATTTATAGTCTCGTAAATCCTGGCATTTGTGCAGTTGACAGAACTTATAACTGTATTTACACATTCAACATTCTTCATTTTAACATTTGTACAAATGATGGGACTCAAATAAACACTTCCACTGGAAAAAAAATAAAAATAAAAAATGTTGCGGTGCTTATAAGTGTCCTCTAAAAATATTACAATAACTACGCTTTTATAACATAAACAAAACCCATATATATCAAGTTTCTGCATATCACATACTTAAAGGGATTGATGCGTTATTTTCAAACACTTTATTTTATCTGAAAAACTTGAAAAAAGCTGAAGAATGATCAAAATGCAATGAAAAATAAAGGAGATATGACCTATTGAAAATTGCAAAGAAACATAACTGGAGGTAGCCATCTTGAAACGATGACGTCATAGCACGTTTTTACCATATGTGGCATATTGACAAAATGTCTTTTAAAGCAAAGAATATCACTGCAAATTTATTAAAAATAAATATACAGATGACAATATGCCATATACGGTAACAAGGCGCGATGAAGTCATTAGTACTAAGGACCACTAATGACAACTTATTACCACTAAGAAATTACTAAGAAGGAATAAGTTTGTTAAATATATATTTTATTGATATTAAATACGCGCACAAAAACGCTCGCACAATAACGCAAGCGGCGGGCGAACGGCCACAAAGGAAACACTAAGGGCCACTAAGTGACCACTAAGGACAACTAAATGACCACTAAGGACAAGTAAGACACTTCTAAGAAGGAATAAGTATATTAAAATATATTTTATGATATCTGTTAAGGTAAATACACGCGCAAAATGGAAAAGTGGTGTGTTATGAAAGCATCTGCTACATGCATCAACAATAATAAATCAGCACATAAATTCAGGGTGTAAATTCATGACTTCTCGACCCCTTAGAGCATAAAGGTGTTATCTGCACCTTTTGAGTTATTGAGATAAATGGATTTTAAGATTTGAACTCTTACAGTAACTTATCTTTGCACTTTTAACATTAAAATGATGTATTATATATTATAAATATATGTAGATTATCGGAACATGTTTGTTTTTCTTTGATATGAGCCGAAACACGCGAAAACGACCCTTCAGACAAAATGTTCACATTTTATGTTTTTTGATGTTTATGAACACGGTGATTTTCTCTTTAAAAATCTCTTTATTTTATGTTGATATCTTAATTAAAAATGATTTTATCTCAGTTTGAAAATTAAAGATTGTACTCACCATTAATTATGACGTTGACGTCGGCGTCTTGGACGACGTCGTTGATTTAATAACAGCAAAACACATAAACAATTATCATTTTCTATAGCATCAACTATTTATATTAAGAAACATATTCCCTGTGATATAACAATTAGGTAAAACACAGAAGTGACGAGACGTTTGACTAGTAATTAGCTGATTACAGGCCGACGTCATAAATCGTTACGTTATGACGTTGTCGTCTAAACGTCCGAAGGGACGTTTTCGTGTGTTGCGGCTCATATATTTATTGAACTATGAGTTTATGCCCCCTTTTATCAAATAGCACCTTGATGCATACACAAATTGTTGAATATAAAAAAGATATCTGTGCATCAAGGTGCTATTTGACAAATAGCACCTTGATGCACATACCCTTCTGGCTGTTATAAGTATGTATTTTTCAAATAGACCCTTCTGTGCATATAATAAGGTACCCAGTTTAAGTTAGTATGTGCAAAACGGTATGTTTATATGCTTGTTTTAGTACTTTAACAATCGTCACCCATTAAAAGACTAATAGTAGGCTGCACTTTTTATTTTTTTGATAAGGATTAAGTCACAAAGTATTTATTATTTATTTACATGCATTGCATTTTACGCAGTTATATATATATGGAACTGAATGAAATACTATTTAAAAGAAAATGTAATGATGAGAATAATTTTAACTCAAGTATGTTCCATTTTTCCTTGAACATTACTGCAGCATTATACTGTACAATAGCCTATTCATCGCCAGTGTCATGTCCGCTTTCGGATACATATGGCAATGTAAGGCAATCGGTTTGATGTTGGTATTCCTTCGTATGAGTGGAATTCTTCGGTATATGCCCCATTTTGCATATAGAGACAGTAGATCTGCCTTCTTATCTTTCGATATTTGGTATTTTTCTGTGTGGCAAGGTCCCAATTCACTTGGTACATTTGGTAATTGATTCTTGATGAAACTTTGATTCCATGAAACTTTTTCATTAAATGTTTTATTTACAAATACACTTTCAGGAGATGCTTTGATGACCTTCATGTTGTATTTGCTATTGCTTTTATTATGTTTGTTTCATTTAGAACTACTTTCTACCCCAAAATAATGTTTCTCACCTTTTATCTTTTAATCTGCTAAATGTATATGCAAGGTCTGGCAAACGTCTGCTAAATCTGGTTTAATGTCAAACACATAATTAGGAATATCACTTGAATATCTTTGTTTGTTTTTTCAATACATTCGCTGCCTATAATGGTATACAATTCAATTCAGTATTGTATTGGCATACAGTTACAAGGTTATTGCCTAAACATTCAGAGAATGAAAACATATATTACTGAGTACTAGTAATAGTTAGTAATTTCAATCAATGGCGTTTTATCACATTTCATCACCATTTTTATCACATTTCATCACCGTTATTAATACTGTGTTCAAAGATCATTTATTTTTCATAGAATTTCAGGAATAATACATGAAATACTCTGATTACCATCGATATTCAGTCAGCAAACTTGCTTTCCATTGCCTCTTCCTTGTAATTGATTCAACTTCTCGTACAAATCATGCTATTCTGTCCTCTAGTCTCATCATCTTGTAAAACAATATATAATGTTCAGTGTTTTCTAGCAAGTGCTGAGCTTTTGATAGGTAAAGCATTTATGTAGGTAGATCTTTTGACAATTGACACTGAACTGCGAAAAAGCCGTCTTAATCAGCTAAAACTAGGACTCGTTGACATTGTGACATTGTGACATTGCAAGCTAGCAAGTTATCAAGTCGCATGATGTTATTGTTCCTGATGAGTTGCTTTAATTTGATACATTGTTTGCTTTCCATCGTAGCAGGTTTTAAATTGTTAGAGTGTATTTTTGGTATGCTAATTGATGTCGGCTTGACTTTTGACTTTTAGTGACTTGTTTCTTGCTAAGTTTTTTTCTTTCTAGTACTGACTTGTATGTACCTTTAGGGCGAACACGCTCTTTAACCTTCCTTCGTTCATGATGTTTGTTTATCATTGCAATTTATCAGTTGAGCAACTGGATATATTTGAATCAGATTGATTGAAATCTTCTTTTGACTATTGGTAATTGTTATCACAATCATCAATATTTGCTTCAAATGACTGAATCACATAATTTAATCCACGATTCCTTCTCGCATATGCCTCCAATGCTTCATTCTGACTATCATTAGTGTCTTCGTCAAATAAACCTGTTGGCAAATCTCCTCCATGAAGGGAGTACTCTTTGTTTTCGTTCAAAATTGTTCTGTTTTTGAATATATCATTCTGCATACTATCTGACCAGTTTGGCATCTCATCGTCTTAAACCTGCATGCAATATTTTACGAAAATATCTTAACCAACTTAAATAATAGTATTCACTATAAGATCTATAGACTGTAAATTATTTTAAATTTGTTACTTTCAAAACAATACAAAGATAAACAAATGCATTAAACCTATTATACAATAAAATTATATGTTTAAGTATTACCTTGAATATTATGTATTATAAAAAAACGAATATTTTTAGTAATCTAGTAATAATGATGATATAATATAACTTACCATTGAATTGCAGTTGTCCATTTCCGACTCAGTTTCTATAAGCCCACATTTGCATAAACCACTGAGAGAGAGTTATAGTCATGTTTGCACTCAATTATTAGACTTGTGATGATTGTCAATCAAGATCAATATGACTTTTTTTCTAATCGTCATATATGTAAATGCCACATTTAATCAGTTGTTAATGTATGTTTAGTATTAATATGTTAAAGCACATTCCCCGGCCCCAATTAATGTGTAAACTGAAATCTTACAAATAGGTGGAGCTATTTGAACTAAACTACATTTAAGTATTTTTCAGAAATACGTATATTTATCAGATGCATCAAGGTGCTGTTTGGCAAATAGAACCTTGATCCATGCAAACAATGCAAATAGCACCTTTATGCACGGAGTTTGTGTAACATTTGCAGATATGATTTTGATGAATTTCTTATTACATATGCTAATTGATGGAATATAATGCCAATTATTTTTTTCAAACAAGATATGACTATTTCCAATTGATTTATTACAAAAAGTCAAAATCGACCAAAAGTGCAGATAGCACCTTGATGCTCTAAGGGGTCGATCTGTTGCTTGTATCCAGGAATGGGGAAGTGGACCCTGCTTTCTGTGAGTCCTAATTTTATTTTATAGTAACATTTTTCATTGTCTTTTTGTTTTTGTTTAATAACACGCAAAATCACCAAACCGTAACATTGTGCATACCATTATAAGATATTGTGATAAAACCATACACCTATAGCACTCGGCTATCACAATGGCTCAACGGCTGGCCAGTTGAGGTGACCAGCTCGGTACCGAGGACCATACAGCACAATACTTGCAGATACAATATAGCGGAAGTTTATGACAGTTTTTTTGGGGGGGTTTTCATTATTTGTATTATGTTTAAAAAAAAAGGTTGATAAAAAAAGAAAGAAAAAGAATGAATAAATAAAAAAAAAAAAATGAAATAATGAAGTTACTTTTCAAAAAATAAAAATAAAACACTTCAATGTCTCTGTGTTTTCTGGTTTTATTCTATATGACGGTTTCAAGCTTTTACAGTGGTGGAATAATGCAAACAATTCAAATACTTTCTTATTTTAAACAGCTTGCAATTTAACAAGTTGAATGTTAACGTATGTTTTCTTGTGTCATTTCCTTGTTTTTACATGGTAACTGTTTATATACACTCAATAAAACATAGGTACACGCGAAACTATAGTAATCTAGAATAGTTTCACGTGAAACTTCTCTACTAACGGTCTTTATGTTTTATTTTCAATTCAGTACACACTTCAGTACTAAAGCAGTAGAACAAACACTGAGATAAACAAACTCAAGGGGGTGGTAATAGTAGGTGGCCATCAGGCTTTTAACATCCAGTGAGACTGCATGTCTATGATGTTGATTTTCCCAGCCGGCAACACTCGTTATCCGACGAGCTTTCCGCCGGCAACACCCGTAATTCGACAAAAAACGCATGTTCAAGTGTACCGGATTACAGAGGTCAGTACTATAGCAAAAGAACAAAAAATGCGATAACTGGGGTGGGGTTAGTAGGCTGGCCATCATGCTTTTAAAATCCAGTGAGACTCGTTATCCGGCGACCAGACGTCATTTTTACTACTTTCGAAATTTCAATCATACAGCAGTAGAACCATAATGGTGATCAACGGTCTCCAGTGGTGTGATTTTAGTAGCACTACCAAAAGGTTTTATAAAACCGCGGAGCCCGCGTGTCTATGTGGTTGATCTGTCCGCCGGCAACACCCGTAATCGGACAGAAAATGTATGTTCAAATGTACCGCTGTACACACTTCAGTACTACAGCAGTAGAACAAAAACGGTGATAAACATGCTTTTAATATATTCAGTGAGACTGCATGTCTATGATGTTGATCTGCCCGCCGGCAACACTCGTTATCCGACGACCAGATGTGTTTTTGACGACTTTCGAACATTCAATCAAACAGCAGTAGAACCAAAATTGTGATAAACGGTCTCAAATGGTGTGCTTTTAGTAGCACTACAAAAAGGCTTTAAAAAACGCTGCGCCCGCGTGTCTATGTGGTTGATCTGCCCGCCGGCAACACCCGAAACCCGAAAAAAACGCCATTTCGAGTCTATTTCATTGCAAATTTCACTAACACAGCAGTAGAACAAAAACCTTGATAAACAAATTCAAATAGGTTGATTTTAGTAGGTCGGCCATCTTGCTTTAAAACAAATCGCTAAGACCACGAATCTATGAGTTTGATTTTTCCTCCGGCAACACCCGTAATCAGGCAGAAAACGCATGTTCAAATGTACCGTTGTACACTGTTCAGTACTACAGCAGTAGAACAAAAAGTGCGATAAACAAGCTCAAGTAGGGTGGTATTACTAGGCTGGCCCTCATGCTTTTAATAACCAGTGAGACTACATGTCTATGATGTTTATCTGCCCGCCGTCAACACTCGTTATATTCAATCATACAGCAGTGGAACCAAAACTGTGATAAACGGTCTAAAATGGTGTGATTTTATTAGCACTACCACATGACAAAAAAAAACGCTGCGCCCGCGTGTCTATATGGTTGATCTCCCGCCGGCAACACCAGAAATCCGACAAAAAAGCCATTTCGAGTCTATTTCAGTGCAAATGTCAGTAATAAATCAGTAGAACTAAAACGTTGATAAAAAATTTCAAATAGGTTGATTTTAGTAGATCGGCCATCTTGTTTTAAAAAATAGCTGAGACCACGAATCTTTGAGTCTGACTTTTCCGCCGACAGCAACCGTAATCAGACATAAAATGCATGTTCAAATGTACCGCTGTACACAATAATTCAGTACTACAGCAGTAGAATAAAAAGTGAGATAAACAAGCTCAAGTGGGGAAGTATTACCAGGCTGGCCATCATGCTTTTAATATTCAGTGAGACTGCGCGTCTATGATGTTGATCTGCCCGCCGGCAAAACTCGTTATCAGACGAGCAGACGTGTTTTGACGACTTTCGAACTTCCAATCATACAGCAGTAGAACCAAAATTGTGATAAACGGTCTCAAATTGTGTGATTTGAGTAGCACTGGCAAAAGGCTTTTAAAAAGCGCTGCGCCCGCGTATCTATGTCGTTGATCTGCCCGCCGGCAACATCCTAAACCCGACAAAAACGCCATTTCGAGTATATTTCAGGGCAAACTTCAGTAACACAGCAGTAGATCTAAAACGTTGATAAAGAATTGTAAATAGGTTGATTTTAGTAGGTCGGCTACCTTGCTTTAAAAATCGCTGAGACCACGAATCTATGAGTTTGATTTTTCCTCCGGCAACACCCGTAATCGGACATAAAACGCATGTTGAAATGTACCGCTGTACACAATAATTCAGTACTACAGCAGTAGAATAAAAAGTGATATAAACACGTTTAAGTGGGGTGGTATTACTAGGCTGGCCATCATGCTTTTAATATCCAGTGAGAATGCATATCTACGATGTTGATCGTTCCGCCGGTAACACTCGTTATCCGACGATCAGACATGTTTTTGACTTCTTTCGAACTTTTAATCATACAGCAGTAGAACCAAAATTGTGATAAACGGTCTTAAGTGGTGTGATTTTAGTAGCACTACCAAAATGTGTGGTTGATCTGCCCGCCGGCAACACCCGAAACACGACAAAAACGCCATTTCGAGACTATATCAGTGCAAATTTCAGGTACAAAGCAGTAGAACTAAAATGTTGATAAAGAATTTCAAACAGGTTGATTTTAGTAGGTCGGCCATCTTGCTTCAAAAAATCGCTGAGACCACGAATCTTTGAGTCTGACTTTTCCGCCGGCAACACCCGTAATCGGACATAAAACGAATGTTCAAATGTACCGCTGTACACAATAATTCAGTACTACAGCAGTATAATAAAAAGTGCGATAAACAAGCTCAAGTTGGGTGGTATTACTAGGTTGGCCATCATGCTTTTAATATCCAGTGAGACTGCATGTTTATGATGTTGATCTGATCGCCGACAACACTCGTTATCCGACGACCAGACGTGTTTTTGTCGATTTTCGAACATCCAATCATACAGCAGTGGAACCAAAATTGTGATAAACGTCTAAAATGGTGTGATTTTAGTAGCACTACCAAAAAGCTTTATAAAACGCTGCGCCCGCGTGTCTATATAGTTGATCTGCCCGCCGGCAACACCCGAAATCCGACAAAAACTTCAGCAGTAGAACTAAAAAAAAAAAATATAAAAAGATCGGACAGGGAAAGTAGCATTCAAGGAGGACAGTAAACCACAAAACACAGAAACAGACACGCAAACAGACAAACAAGAAAGGCAAAAGCAACAATAAATGCAAACGACATCACAAACACAAAAAGGGTTGACAATAGGGCTACCGCCTTGGAACGGTCAGTGGCCAGGTAGGCCACTGGGGGTTTAAACCGGTTCTAGGGTGCACCAAAACTCACACTTACCCTACTGTCATCCCATTAAAACAGGACAGTGTAAATAAAGAAATCCCCGCCATGATCAACCTTGAATTGCTTTAAAAAATCGCTGAGACCACGAAACTATCAGTTTATTTTTTCCGCCCGCAACACCCGTAATCGGACAGAAAACGCATGTTCAAATGTACTGCTGTACATATTTCAGTACTACAGTAGTAGACAAAAAATCGCAATAAACAAGCTCAAGTGGGGTGGTATTACTCAGCTGACCATCATGCTTTTAATATCCAGTAAGACTGCATGTCTATGATGTTGATCTGCCCGCCCCAACACTCGATATTCGACGACAAGACGTGTTTTTGACTACTTTCGAACTTTCAATCATACAGCAGTAAAACCAAAATTGTGATAAACGGTCTCAATTGGTGCGATTTTAGTAGCAATACCAAAATACTTCAAACAAACTCTGCGCCCGCGTGTATACATGTATGTGGTTGATTTCCCGCCGGAAACACCCGAAACCCGACAAAAACGCCATTTCGAGTCTATTTCAGTGCAAACTTTAGTAACACAGCAGTAGAACTAAAACATTGACACAAAATTTCAAAAAGGTTGATTTCAGTAGGTCGTCCATCTTGCTTTAAAAAATCGCTGAGATCATGAATCTATGAGTTTGATTTTTCCGCCGGCAACACCCGTAATCGGACAGAAAACGCATGTTTCAAATGTACCACATTAGTACTACAGCAGTAGAACAAAAAGTGCGATAAACAAGCTCAAATGGGGAGTATTACTAAGCTGGCCATCATGTTTTTTTTAATATCCAATGAGACTGTGTATCTATGATGCTGATCTGCCCACCGGCAAAACTCGTTATCAGATGATCAGACGTGTTTTTGACGATTTTCGAACTTTCAATCATACAGCAGTAGAACCAAATTTGTGAAAAACCGTCTCAAATGGTGTGATTTTAGTAGCAATACCAAAATACTTCAAACAAACTCTGCGCCCGCGTGTCTATGTCGTTGATCTGCCCGCCGGCAACACCCGAAACCCGACGAAAACGCCATTTCGAGTCTATTTCAGTGCAAACTTTAGTAACACAACAGTAGAACTAAAACATTGACACAAAATTTCAAATAGGTTGATTTTAGTAGGTCGTCCATCCTGCTTTGAAAATCGCTGAGACCACGAAACTATGAGTTTGATTTTTCCGCCGGCAACACCCGTAATCGGACAGAAAACGCATGTTTCAAATGTACCACATTAGTACTACAGTAGTAGAACAAATTTTGCGATAAACGAGCTCAAGAGGGGCGGTATTACTAGACCGGCCATCGTGCTTTAATATCCAGTGAGAGTGCATATCGATGATGTTGATCTGCCCGCCGGCAACACTCGTTAACCGACGACCAGACGTGTTTTTTACTTATTTCGAACTTTCAATCATACAACAGTAGAACCAAATTGTGATAAATGGTCTCAAATGGTATGATTTGAGTAACACTACTAAAAGGCTTTCGAAAAACGCTGCGCCGCGTGTCTATGTGGTTGATCTGCCGCCGGCAACACCCGAAACCCGACAAAACGCCATTTGGAGACTATTTCAGTGAAACTTCAGTAACACAGCAGTAGAACTAAAACGTTGATACAGAATTTCAAATAGGTTGAATTTAGTAGATCGGCCATCTTGCTTTAAAAAAATCGTTGAGACCACGAATCTATGAGTTTGATTTTTCCGGCAGCAACACCCTTAATCGGACAGCAAACGCATGTTCAAATGTACCGCTGTACTCATTTCAGTAATACAGCTGTAGAACAAAGAGAACGATAAACAAGCTGAAGTGGAGTGGTATTACTAAGCTGGCCATCATGCTTTTAATATCCAGTGAGACTGCATGTCTATGATGTTGATCTGCTCGCCGGCAATATTCGTTATCCGACGACCAGACGTGTTTTTGACTACTTTCGAACTTTCAATCATACAGCAGTAGAACCAAAATTGTGATAAACGGCCTCAAATGGTGTGATTTTAGTACCACTACCAAAAGACTTTAAAAAAAACGCTGAGACCGCTTGTCTATGTGGCTGCTCTGCCCGTTGGCAACACCCGAAACCCGACAAAAACGCAATTTCGAGTCTATTGCAGTGCAAATTTCAGTAACACAGCAGTAGAACTAAAACGTTGATAAAGAATTTCAAATAGGTTGATTTTAGTAGGTCGGCCATCTTGCTGTAGAAAATCGCTGAGATCACGAATCAATGAATTTGATTTTTCCGGCAGTAGAACCAAAATTATGATTAACGGTCTCAATTGGTGTGATTTTAGTATCACTATCAAAAGGCTTTAAAAAACGATGCGCACGTGTGTATATGTGTCTGATCTGCACGCCGGCAACACCCGAAACCCGACAAAAACGCCATTTCGATTCTATTTCAGTGCAAACTTCAGTAACACAGCAGTATAACTTAAACGTTGATCAATTTTTTCAAATATATTGATTTTAGTAGGTCTGCCATCTTGCTTTAAAAAATTGCTGAGACCACGTATCTATTAGTTTGATTTTTCCGCCGGCAACACCCGTAATCGGACAGAAAACGTATATGCAAATGTACCGCTGTACAGAATTCAGTACTACAGCAGTAGAACAAAAAGTGCGACAAACAGTCTCAAGTGGGGTGGTATTACTAGACTGGCCATCATGCTTTTAATATTCAGTGAGACTGCATGTCTATGATGTTGATCTGCCCGCCGGCAAAACTCGTTATCCGACGACCTGACATGTTTTTGACTTCTTTCGAACTTTCAATCATACAGCAGTAGAACCAACATTGTGATGAACGATCTCAAATGGTGTGGTTTGAGTAGCACTAACAAAAAGCTTTATAAAAACACTACGCCCGTGGGTCTATGTGGTTGATCTGCACGCCGGCAACACTCGACGACATTTCGAGTCTATTTCAGTGCAAACTTTAGTAACAGAGCAGTAGGACTAAAACGTTGATAAAAAAATTCAAATCGGTTGATTTTAGTAGGTCGGCCAACATGCTTTAAAAAACCGCTGAAACCACGTTTCTATGAGTTTGTTTTTTCCGCCGGCAACACCCGTAATCGGACAAAAAACTCATGTTAAATTTACAGCTGTACACACTTCAGTACTAGAAAGTCACAGCATTAACGGTAGTGAAACAGATATATATACTTGATATTGGCAAAACGGCTGTGTTATAAAACATGATGTTTGAAAGTTGAACTTACATTCTTGCGATGAATGTATCTATTGAGATGGTGCTCTACTATCTACTGGCAGTAGCTACTGCAGTAGCAGTAGCAATAGCAAACATATGATGGTTGCGAAATAGTTGTCTGTTAAACATAATTTTGGGAAAGTAGAAACAACAAACTTACACAAAGAAAACATATTTCGTCATAATTACGATGACTATTGACTATACTGCTGCTACTAATTTAAACATATTTTATTGCCAATATATAATCGCAAAAGGGTTGGGCTACAAGTTCTTACAACATTAGTTAATGCCTTTCCCGACAAAATGGTATACACACAAAGTTAGACAATTACATAGGTAAATATATATAACTTGCACATAATATCATGATTAGAGAAAAGGTAGTGAGACAGAAAAACTAGGCACTAGTGAAGAAAAAAGGAAAAAAGAATAAGTATAGAGATAGTGTCAATTTCGAAAGAAGAGAGTCAATCAGCATGAGTTGCAAAAGTAAATCTAAATCTAGGCAAACCTCTGTGTTTCTCTTATGTACATTTGCACTGCTTCGAAGAGAATTTCATTATCGTCATCCGACAAGTGTTCGCGACCAAAAAGTATTGTATTTAAATTTAATGGGTGAAATGTACGAGTTGACTCCGTTGTGTACGAAATAAGTTACAGCTGAAAAAAAGTGTTCAGCGTCTTCTACAGCAGAACCACAATCGCAATTGTATGATTCTCGTAAATGGTTTAAATAAAGATCATTATTAAGGTTACTGCAATAATTTCGTATTCTGGCATGTAAAACAGCGAATAATCGTTGGCCAGTTAAGTAGTGTATAGGAACCCTTGAGCTTAGAAAAACAGAACTTAAAAGTTTCCTCTTGAACATCGATATATATTCTGAATTGCGTATATCTATTGGTAGGTTCTTCCAGAGATTAAGAGATGAAGGTATAAACGAGTTATTAAATATTTCAGTTCTACGAACAGTAGTGGCATAATTATCACTATTTCGAAGGTTGTAAGAGCTCACTTGTCCTACCAATTGTGGGAATAGATTTGAAATATAGTTTTGAGTTGTTCCATATTTAACTTTGTATACTGTAATAAGCTTTTGCAGTTTTCTCCTATCGGAAAGAGAAATCCATCCTATTTCAGCTAATAAATGATGTATGGATATAGAACGAGTTAGTCCAGTTACTATGCGGGCTGTTTCATATTGTAATTTTTCCAAAGTATCTTTTTCGTATAAGGTACAACCGTCCCATGTAATGGAAGCATGCTCAAAGATTGGACACATATAGGATAAATAAATCTGATTAAGTGTTCTTCGAGATACTTTATATTTAAAAATTCGCATTAATCCTAATGCCTTTTGATGTGCTCATGCCATTTTCCATTATGACTAAGCGTTAAACCTAGATGTTTATGGTGATCAACAAATGTCAACTGGATATTATTAACGTATAGAACTGGGCGACGATCATCTTCAGATAAAGAAAAGAACATTGCTTCTGTTTTATTGGGATTAAACTGGTCAAGCCATTGGTTTGACCATTCAGTAATCATCTGTAAGTCGTGGTTTAAAATACCTTCCATGTCATCTATATTAGATGTGGAAATTGCTAACGAACTATCATCAGCAAATAATCGAGTAATACTAAGCATACTTTCAGCAATATCATTTACGTATATTAAAAATAAAAGGGGCCCCAGAACAGACCCTTGGGGAACCCCGGCAGTTACAGTTTTTAACGTTGATGATGAAGTTCCTACACACACTCTTTGCGATCGGCTTGAAAGATAATCTGATATCCACGATAAAAGCTTACCATCAATACCATGTTGTTTTAATTTAGATAAGATACCTTTATGCCAAACACTGTCAAAAGCTCTAGATATACCATTAAAGACAATGCACGTAAATTGTTTAGCATCGAATGCCTGACATATATGATGATACATATCGACAAGTTGGTAGGTTGTAGAATGACCCGGCAAAAAACCTGATTGATTCTTGAATATAAGATCATGCATGTGTAGTAAATTATACACATGTTTAAAAACTATTCTTTCCATGACTTTTCCAACACAACTCAACAACGAAATTGGTCTATAATTTATAGGAATACTAGGATCCGCTTTTTTGAACAATGCCATTACCATGGCACATTTCCATAAATCAGGGAAAACACATTCATTTAATGATCTGTTAAAAAGAATATGTAACGGTTTTGAAATTGTATATACAGTTTCCTTCGGCATTTTATGACTAATTTCATCCTCCCCACATGCTTTGTGTATCTCCAAAATCTTAATAACATCTACTATCTTGCTTTCTTCAATGAAAATATTTTCTGCTGCTACTGCTGGCAGTAGCTACTGCTACTGCTGTTACAACTGGCAGTAGCTACTGCTACTGCTGTTACTGCTGGCAGTAGTTAGCAGTAGCAGTAGCAGTAGCAATAGCAGTAGCAAACATACGATGGTTGCGTAAGGGATTTTCTGTTAACATGATGGTGGGAAAGTAGAAACAACATACTTGCGCGAAGAAATCATAGATCGTCATAATTACAATGACTATTGACTCTACTGCTGCTACTGCTGGCAGTAGCTCCTGCTACTGCTAGCAGCAGTAGCAATAGCAGTAGCAAACCTACGATGGTTGCTTAAGGGATTGTCTGTTAAACATGATGGTGGGAAAGTAGAAACAACATACTTGCGCGAAGAAATCATATATCGTCATAATTACGATGACTTTTGACTCTACTGCTGGCAGTAGCTGCTGCTACTGCTGCTACTGCTGCTACTGCTGCTACTGCTGGCAGTAGTTAGCAGTAGCAGTAGCACTAGCAGTAGCAAACATACGATGGTTGCGTAAGGGATTGTCTGTTAAACATGATGGTGGGGAAGTAGAAACAACTAACTTGCGCGAAGAAATCATATATCGTCATAATTACGAAGACTATTGACTCTACTACTGCTACTGCTGGCAGTAGTTAGCATTATCAGTAGCAGTAGCAGTAGCAGTAGCAGTAGCAGTACCAAACATATGATGGTTGCGAAAGGGGTTGTCTGTTAAACATGATTGTGGGAAGTAAAAACAACATACTTGCGCAAAAAATCAAAGAAAACATACTTACGATGACTATTGATTCTTCTACTGCAACTGCTGACAGTAGTTACGGCTACTGCCGCTACTGCTGGCAGTAGTTAGCAGTACAGTAGCAGTAACGAACATATGATTGTTGCGAAAGGGGTTGTCTGGTAAATATGATGGGGGTGCGGGGGTGGGGTTGGAGGCATATGGATGTATATGAATCAGGCAACTTGTTTAGGCTTTTATTGATATTGACATTCTATACAAATTTGGTAAAGATCAGATAAAAAATGAAGTAGCAACAGATTTAACATTACAAAGGAGATTACATATAGCATTTTTCAAGGGCCATAGCGCGATATGCACAACTGGACATCTTACCCATGCTTTCTGCCAAGTTTCGTCGGAATACAACAAGGTGTTTTGGAGAGTGTGTAGTAGTTGGGTGTAGGGTGGTAGAGTAGCGGGTGGGGTGTGGTGTGTGTTGGAGGGTTGTTTGGGGGGAGGTGGGGGGATGTAGCGTAGGTGGTAGGAGTTGTTGTGTGTTGAGAGGGTTTGGGGGGGGTGTGGAGTAGGTGTTAGGTGGGGGGTTAGTGTTGTGTTATAGGACGGGGGGGAATACAGCAGTGGTGTGGTTGAGAGGTGCGTGACTTCAGGTTTTGGGTGAGTAGGCCGACATAGGTGTGTAGGAGGGAGGTTGGGCCCGGACACATGTGTTGTAGGAGGGGGAGTAGTCGGCGACACAGGTGTTAGGAGTGTATGAGGTGCAGTAACCAGACTTCTTGGGGTGTGAGGATTGGCGAGGGGGCTTATGGAAGGGGAGTATAGCCACAGTGTAGGCTGAGGTTGTGTCTATCGAGGAGTGTTGTGGGTAGGATGGTGGTATGCGCGTGGATTTGGGGGTGGGGTGTAGTGGTAGGAATAATTGTGGTAGGAGAGGTACGCCGATAAAGGTGGATGTTGTAGGTAGATGAGGCCGGTATAAAAGTGTGTTGTGGGGTTGGGTGAGGTAGGGGTTAGTTGGGTGAGTTTGTAGGGTGGTTGGTTGTTGTGGTGGAGTAGTGGAGTTGTTGGGTAGATATTGGTGTGGTTTGAAGTTAGGTTGAAGTTGTTGGTGGTGTAGTGTGTTTGTTGGGTAGTGTTGTTTTGTGGGTGTTGTTTGGTAGTGTAGGGTGGTTGGGGGTATTTTGGTTAGTGTGTGGTTGTTGGTGGGGGTTTGGTTGTTGGTTTGTGATGTTTAGGTTGGGGTTTTGGGGGTGTGGAGGTTGGGGTGGGGTGTTTGTTGGGTGGTTTGTGTTGGTTGTTGTTGGGTGTTGTGGTTGTTGTGTTGTTGGGGTATTGTTTGGGGGTTGGTTTTGGGGGTGGGTTGGTTTGGGGGTTGGTGGTTGGGTGTTGTTGATTGTTTTTGAGGGTTGTTGGTTGTTGTTGTGGTTGGGGGGGTGTGTGTGATTTGGGTGGGTTGGGGGTTGTGTTGTTGGGTTGGTGTGGGTGTTGGGGTGGTTTGTATTGTGGTTGTTGTTTGTAGTAGTTGGTGTTGGGGTTGGGGTTGTGTTTAGTGTTTGGGGTGTTTGGGGTTTGTTGGTGGGAGGGGTTGTGTGGTGGGTTTGTTGTTTTGGTGTGTGGGGGGTTTTGTGGTGGGTTTGGGTGGTGGGGTTTGTTGTGTTGGTGGTGTGGTGGGTGTTTTTTGGTGTTGTGTTGTGTTTTTGGGGGGTGGGTTGGGTGTTTGGTTGTGTGTGTGGTTTGGGGGGTGTTTGTGTTGTTGGGGGGGTTTGTGGTTTTGTTTGGGTGGGGGTTTTGTGGTTGTTGGGTTGTTTGGTTGTTTGGGGGGGTTGTTGTTTGGGGTTGGGTTGTGTGTTGGGTGGGGGGTTGGTGGTTGTGTTGTTGTGGGGGTTTTGGTGGGTGGTGGGGGGTTGTTGGTTGTGTTGGGGGGTTTGTGTGGTTGTGGGGTGTTGTGTGGGTTGTGGTGGGGTTGGGTTGGGGGTTGGTGTGGGGTGTGGGGGTGGGGTGTGGTTGGTGGTGGGGTTGGGTTTGGTGGGGGGTGGGTTTGTGGTGGTGGTGTGGTGGGTGTTTGTTGGGTGTGGTGGTGTTTGGTTTGGTGGGTGTTGTGTGGTTGGGGTTTGTGGTGGGGGGGGGTGTTGGGTTTGTGTTGGTGTGGGTGGGGTTGTTGTGTTGTGGGGTGGTGGTGGTGGGGTGGTGTTGGGGGTTGTGTGGTGGTGTGTTGGTGGGTTTTGGGGGGGGTGGTTTGTGTGTTTGGGGGGTTGGGTGTGTGTGGGGGTTGTGTGGGTGGGGGGGTGGGTGGGGGGGTGTTGTTGTGGGGGTGGGTGGGTTTGGGTGGGGGGTGGTTTGGGTGGTGGGTGGTGTTTGTGGTTGGGGGGGGGGTTGTGTGGTGGGGGGGGGGTTTGTTGGGGGTTGTGGTTTGTGGTGGGGGGGTGGTGTGGTTGGGGTGTTGGGGGGGGGTTGGGTGGTTTTGTTGGGGGGTGGGGGGGTGTGTGTTGGGTGTGGGGTGTGTGGTGGGGGGGGGGGTTGTGGTGTGGGGTGTGGTGGTGTGTTGTGTGGGGGGGGTGTTGTGTGGTGTGGGTGGGGGGTGGGTTTGGTGGTGGGGGGGGGGGGTGTGGGGTGTGGGGTGGGGGGTGTTGTGGTGGGGGGGGGGGTTGTGGTGGGGTGGGGGGTTGTGGGGGGGGGGGGGGTGTGGGGTGTTTGTGGTGGTTGGGGGGGGGGGTTGTGGGGTGTGGGGTGGGGGTTGTGTGTGGGGGGGTGGGTTGTGGTGGGGGGGGTGTTGGGTGGGGGTGGGGGGGTTGTTGGTGGGTGTGGGGTGGGGTTGTGGTGTGTGGGGGGTGTGTGGTGGGGGGGGGGGTTGTGTGGGGGGGGGTGTTGGTGGGGTTGTGTGGGGGTGGGGGGTTGGGTTGTGGGGGGTTGGGGGGGGGGTTTGGTGGGGTTGGTGGGGGGGGTTGTGGTGGGGGGGGGGTTTGTGGTGTGGGGGGGGGGTTGTGGTGGGTGGTTGTGGGGGGGGGTTTGTGGTGGGGGGGTGGGTTTGTGGGGGGGGGGTTTGTTGGTGTGGTGGGGTGTTGGTGGGTTGTGGGGGTGGTGTGGGGTTTGGTTTGTGTGGTGTTGTGTTTGTGTGTGGG